>JAUBOC010000089.1:14153924-14177997 GCA_032275365.1 Anablepsoides cearensis
TCACTTTTTAAATGGAATTACTGAAATAAATCTACTTTTTCATGATATTCTAATTTTATGACCAGCACCTGTATATGGATGAAAATATTTATTTTATGAAGCCAGAGGAAGACACATAAAGAATAAATTGCGCCGGTTTGGATAGAAGTGGATAGCGATGTTACAGCTCCAGTAGCTGTTGTGTGTTGGTTTCACAAACTCCAGTCCCAGTTTGTTCGTAACTTTATGTTAATTTTTTAAACCTTCGTAAACACAATCTCTGGTCCAGGTCAATTCATAACCTTTTTATGCATGTAAATTTCATCATTTCCAAAAGCTTTGTTAGCAGGGATGGTATCAATAAATTCCTTTAAAAATATCCCCAAAGAAAAGTATCGTTTATCGCGATAATTTCGGTGATAATTTATCGTCCATTAAAAATAGTTATCACGACAGGCCTAATCACATGGAAGCTTGAGTCACATGATGGACCAACATCAGGCTGGCTGTAGTCTGTAAACAAACATGGCAGAAGTGGACAATCATAAAATCTCAGAGGAACGTTTAGTTTTAAGAGTGACTCTGATGCTCAACAAGAAAAGAGAGAGAAAAAACAATAAATCTGTAAATATCATGGTTCAAACAGTGGTGGAACAACATAAAGACAGAGTTCAGCATTCAAACACATGCAGCTTTTGAGGATTTTCTTCCTGACAGTTATTTTTATTGTTTTAAGCTAATTTGTCTTTTTATCTGCATATTTTACTCAATCTAATCAGAAATAAAACACATCAAATTGTTAGTATTGTCTCTAACAAATGACCCTTCCATGGACACTGCTGTTGTTAACCTATTTCCAATCACTTTGGCTGTTTCTGTAGGTAAACATGCATTTAAACCATTCACAAGATAAGCCTCATGTAAATTCACTTTATGATTTTTTTCTAATTTGCATGGCGTAGCTTTAAAACATAAAAGACATCTCTCCTCGTCAGTGTGTTAACCTGTTGCTTCGCCCCTGTGTGTCTCCAAGCAGGGTCTGCTGAGGGTTGCCATAGAGAATGCCCGGGCCCAGGAGAAGCAGGACCAGCTGGAGAGGACGGAGCTGAAGATGGAGCTCGTCCGAGAGCGGGAGCTCCGAGAGACGCTGGAGAGACAGCTTAGCATGGAGCAGAAAAACAGAGGTAGAGTAGAGGCGGCGGGATTCGAACAATTGCTGCTATAAGTGTTTCTGATGATTATGGACAAGTTGGCACGTATTGATTGAAGTGCTGTGTTTCTTTCCAGTAATTTTTCAAGTGTGTGTTTTAACGTCTGAACACAGACGATTCTGCTGCGAAGCCAAACGAGGTTTGCTTTAATCCACTTCTTAGCTGACAGGGTGTCCATTAACTTAGAAAATCAGATAAGGAAGTGAGGACACCTACAGTATATTACCCCTGAAAGCAGCTGCAGAGGTGAATTAGACTGATGTTGGCAGTATACAACAAAATAAATCAAGTTTGGCAAGTTCACAAAAAAGCCGTCATCTGCAGCTCGGTCTGAGCTAAGTTCTGTCAAGGACGTTTTGTTTGTCAGGGTCACGCCCGGTGGACAAAAGAGTGACAATAAAATGGAAAATCTATTTTTTGTTTTGTTTTGTTTTTATGGGGAGTCACACAGCTAAGCAGCTTCTGACATCATTCCTCGTCTGTCTCTCCTCCAGTTCTGATCCAGAAACGCCTGAAGAAAGAGAAAAGGAGTAAGAGGAAACTGCAGGAGGCCTTGGAGGAGGAAGTGAAACTCCGCGATCAGGCCGAGCACAGCCTGCTGCACACCGCCAACACACACATAGGTGCTCGACCCGAAGCCTTTTCATCTTAAACACCACTGTATTGTTTTTTTTTTCTGTTTTGACTCAAAACTGGGCCTAATGTTACCACGCTAATTTTCATTTTCACACTAAATGTCACCAAGCTTTCAGTGTAACTTAGCTTTGAGTGTTCATTATCCTCTAATTAAGTGTCTTTATTAATTAATGACCAAACGGCAGGCCATCAATCACTGGCAGCACCTCCTCATGCTGAATCTGTGACCCAGGACGCGAACGGGAGCAGCCATGATGACGACAGGCTGGACACCAAGGCGACACAAGGTACAGCTGTCCGGATAGCCTCAGGCTGCAGCTGGGAAAACAGACTTATATTTAGATTTATTAAAAAAAAACATATTCCTATCCTGAATTTATTTGTAGAAAAGCCGTCCCTGCTAAAACAATGACATGAAATAACAACTTTATTATAGTGTTTGATGTTTTTGTTTTATATTAGCTAATAAGTAAAAGTAAAGATGAGTTAGGGACAGCATCAGTTGGGTTCTAAATTGATTTCTTTAAAGTTCTGTTTAATTGTAAGAATAGTGGTTTCCCTGCTGGTTGCGATTTATTAAACTCCTGTTGACTGAGCTGGGACAACAGGATTCATTATTGCGCCTACTCACCGCTCGTGATGCTCAACAGACCGATCTACTGGAAAGAGGTTTTGAAAGATTTCACAGCGAAGCCGCTCCTGAGAAATTGAGCAAAATGAAATGAAGCATGAGACAGATCACCAGGGCTGCCGTTTTAATGGAAGCAGGCCTTTTTAAATATATTTATTTAGCCCATTATGTCATCTTCGCAGAGGCCAGATGAATGAGGAGAAAACTGGAAGAAAAAAAATGAGAAGGAAATCTCACAAGTCCACATCGTAGTCGGACAGAGAAAGAAACGATCCCTCGCCCCGGCCTCATCAAAGGAGTGCATAGTTTCTGCCCACCTCTGCTCCGCGCTGTGCCAAGACCACCAAACCAGACAGCGCGCTTGTTCAAAAGCAATTTTTAATTGAATGTCAGTGAAGCAAGAAGAGAACTGGCCACTAATTAATGGCTGTCTTAATTGTCCTCATGACGAGTTTGTTTGGACATCATTTGCATAATTAACACCCAGTAATAAATCATTTAAAGGGGAATTGTCTGTCAGACAGCAGGGCAGGATGTGGTCCCTTTGTGTCAGGAAGTTTTATCACCAGACAAAAAAAAAAAAAAAAAGAAGAAGAAGGGGTGGGGGGATCAGAAGCAGAAAAATGCTTTGAATGTAATAATGCTTCTTTGCTAAATTATCTTTGATCGTTGCTCTGCGGGAACTTCATTATATAAAGACTTAATCAGAGATTTATCCGGTAAAGAAATGTTTTGTTTAACCTTAAGTTTGTTTTGTTTCAGAGGGCAGAATGTTCCTGCAAACCGGGATGTTCTGAGGTGCGGCGGCGGACGAACGAACGGATGAATGAACAGATGAATGGACGGGAGAACAGAGTGATGAAGAGTCCTCCCTCGTGACAAATACAATCGACAGGCATGCTCGGTCCTGCTGGGGCATCGGAGACACGAGTCTCCACCTCCCCCACGTTTTCATGGGTGACATCTGAACTTTCGTGTCGCTCTCTTCTTTAATTTATTGAATTTATCATCCAATCTTTGCTGTAGTGGAAGGAGTGCTTCACTCTGATGTTGTGTTTGACCGTGTTTATTTCAATTGACGATTTTTAGGTCCTAGATGACTATAGTTGTTTTTTTTTTGTTTGTTTCATTTATCAGTGCTGTTTATTTGAACGCAAATATAACTTGTAACAGAGTTGTGTACATATATATAGTCATCATTTTTATTAATTATTATATTATTATTATGAAGAAGAAAACCATAATGGCATGTTGTACAGTCAGTAAGTGACTTGTATTGTGTATGTTATGCAGTAGTGCAGTTTGACAATACAAACAATACAAATCATTTTTATTAAGCCGTCTTCTTGATTTAATTCTCCTTCTAATTATTATTCACAGCTCTACTGACAGTCTGTAGCGGCAAAGTGCAGGTTGAAGATCAGCTTTTTTTTTTTTTTTTTACACTGAATGCATGTAAAAATGTAGGAAATAATCTGCCATTGATTGATTCGGCATCTCCAAAAAACACACGCCCAAGTATTGACAGAACGACAGGGAGGTGACTAGCAGGGTCACCTTTAAGCTGTCGGTTGGAGAAAAAAAAATGCGACGACACACTCTCTCTCTCTTTTTGTGGAGGAACTTTTTTGCTTATACTTTTGCATGTTTTTGCCTCATGGAAGAAAATTGAAGGACTTTGCAAGATAAACTTGGGTCAATAAGAATTCAAAAGCACACATTTTATGTTATGTTTGACTAATGAGATAATCGTTTTAAGGGAGGTATGTTACATATGTTTTAATAATGTCCCCTCATCAAAAACATCCCCAGAGTGCTGCTTTGACTCATTCATTAATGTTTTGAGAAATCCTTGAATCTCCTGTTGTAGCCATGTGGAGCTGCCCAAACACTTCCTGGTACAATATGCGAAGTTTTCTGCTCTGACTAATTTTATTATATTTGCCTCAAGGATAGAATGAGACATAACAAAATTTAAATTATGTTAAAGGTCTATAGAGTCCAGACAAAGTGAGGACACTTTTCTCATTTGTTGTGTGTGTGCGAGGTATCAAATGCAGTTTTGTAATACTAGAAGCAACATCGTCAAGCGTATACTTTCCAAAAATTCTTAAGCGACAAGAATATGAACCCTTTTGATGCCCCGAGTAATATAAATCACCTTGCTCCCATTTATTTGGGTGCCCCGTTCTTGTTTTCTTTGTTTTGCTTTTGTCTGTTAGGTTTTCCTCACACAGCCTTGTCTAAACGTCCCGTATGCCACTTCCTGGACACAGGCCGATAAGCTGTGAAGCAGGACTAAAACAATACCTCTGCCACAGGCCATTCTTTCCCAACACAGAGCGTTTGACAAATGAATAGCAATGATTCACATAAGCGAACACGTGAATGAGTCATCAGCTTTTCAGATGACCACCTCTGAGGCTGTCTTGACTGAAAAAGATTTAACTTCATTCAGTGCCGCTCTTCTCTTTCACCCGCTCCCTGTCTCTCTCTCTCCCTCACACACACACACACACACACACACACACACACATCTCACAATTCACTGAGTTGCATTGTCCTGCTGAGAGATGTGTAATGGAAAAGATAAATGGAGGATAAAGCTAAGGTGACAGGCCTGAGTTCATGTGCGCTTGCATATTTGCATGTGTGTTTGTGTGCGTGCGCGCGGCACAACAGACCAGCAAACCATCTGCTCATCTCCTCTTAATGAACAAAGCAAACAGCAGGAGTCAAGGCTGTCTCCAAATCTGGAGTCTCTTTATTGGTAAGCACACACAAACACACATCTCTGCACTGTTTAATCTGATTATCTTTGATTGAGAACAGGGGCAAAGCAACCTTTTTAAACCTCACTCCCACATCAGTGACAGAGAAGGTCTGAAACACAATTAGCAAGCTGTTACTGAGCTCTGCTTTGCAGTCACATCTGACCACAGGCAGCCAAATAGACCTAATGGCTGGGAACTAACCAATGGGAACTAATATAACTGCATCTGCAACACTGTTAGGCAGCTGCTTGCCATATCTTTTCGAATGTACTTGGATGAAACATAAGCAGTGCATCAAATCGCTCAGGAGCAGGAGGGGGACACACACTGTTTGATGTGAATAAAACTGGCAGCCACTGAACCTTAAGAAAAAGCAGAACCTTTGCAAAGGAAGTCTGGCCTTTGACAAGATATGACACGGTGCTCATGAGGGCCAGAGGACCATAAGAAAAAGTCATTAACCTGGAGTTTGTGTAGCCATATCCTGCTCAAGACCTGAAGGATAATTAACGCTGTTACAAATCACATGGCTTCAGGACATGAAACATTTCCTCTGCTGCTTGGATGCATACCAGAAATAGATATTACATATTGAACAATCAGATGATATGGCTTAAGAACAGATGAATTTGTGCTCTACGGTATTGAGATGCTCTAGCTGTGGGGCCATAAAAAGTGGTAACATGAGTAAAATGACAGCCTATCAGGAGTATGATTTGGTTACATGATATGCACTGATGAAACAAAGATGACTCACAAAAATCCATATAAAAATAACCTTGTGGGATCAATCGTTTTCAGCTTGAGGATACCTCTCAAATATGAAATTTTACAAATAAAGATAATACTGCTATTAACATTGCATGTAAAGGACCTCACAAATCATAAAATATAATATAATTAGATTTGTATAAAATCTCACCATAATTTTTAAAGAGTGTGTAAACAATTTACTAAAAATGGACACATTGCCTTCTTTGATATGATTCAAATGTAAAGAAATACTCTGATTTTACACATTTATTTAGTTTTTCAGTTTATTTTGTTTGATACTATGCACATAAAAAATGTTTTGGTATAAAATGTTTGACATATGTCTTATTTTTTGTGTGTGTTGTTGGTGGGCTTGTATAGTTCTATATGTCATTATAACAATCTTGTGTTTCTCCTGCAGCTCTATTAGAGTGAGGATTATGAAGTTTTCATGTTAAAGAACATTGATGTCTAAATTAATGACTGACCGAAGATTTTGGAATGATTTTGCCAACAAAACTAATCTAAATAGGGATAAATTATAAAATTAAACAAATAGTTTATATAATACTTGTTTTTAATTGTACTATCTAAGGAATAGGTGAAGCTCATATTTTGGTTTGTATTTTTTAAAGTGCAATTAACTATTGTTGGCAAAAATAAATTGTTTAAAACCAAAACAATACTTAATGTAAACTGTTTTATTGATAAACCAGTGAAAATTTTCACCAAAATGTCCATAACAAAATTCAAAATACAGAACAACAGCGCCCTCTTGTGCTAATTTGTATTCACTCCAGTTTTGAAAAAGTAATTTGTCCTTTTTGGACTTCCGTAGCCGATTCCTTCCTCCTCCTTTCTCCTCACTATGAGAACATGGATCTTCTCAGTAACTTAATTTCGGCATTTTAGTGAAATTTTATTTTGTCTTGGGATCAAAGGACCCCCTCTGGGTTTATTTCCTCACCTGGACGCCATGTTTACCGGCACCGGCTCCCGGGGCCTCTGTAAGTACGAAGCATTAAACCAGAGCGAGGCTGTCACAGTCTGACAGCTAACTGCTGTTAGCATGCCGCTGTCATTCATTTACTCGAAGCTCCATCTGTCAGTTTTAGTTTCAGTTTGATAAGCTTACCCAGACAACCTAACGACCCAGTTAAAGCCTAGTTAATCAAATAACATGTTAAGTTTGTCCGTAGAGTGACTTTTTCGTTGTAAACTCTATGTGTGTGTTTAATTTTACAGATATGGCTCCTCTGTGTAAAGGCCTTCTGTTAGTTCTTAATGGGTTGACTGTGATGCTGACCCTGCTGCCACAGTACCAAGAGCTGTTCGTGTACAACCTGCAGGCTATCACACAGCAGCACCAGGTTTGTCTCCAGGATTTCTGTCTGCATGAGAAGTGAGAGAAAGCTCAAATAAATTTACTGTATTTTCTTTAATTAAAGAGACATGCTCTTATCAGCAGCACTAAAGTTAAATAAAATGTCTGGATTTAATTTGGCTCAAATACAGATAACTCAGCTAAGCTTTTCACACTCTTCTGAGGTTTCTTTCTTTCTTTCTTTCTTTTTTATCGTGATATGTCAATGTCATGCGATACAATGAGGTAATTTGAATTGTTGTAAAACAGCAAGGGTCTGGACCAAACGAAGATGATAGTCATTTTTGTGGCTGCAACATTAAGAGGTCATAAATCGTTTTCATACAGTTGTCTTGGGATTTATATACATTAATATTAGCATGGATTTCAGTGGATTTCTTATACTCACCTTTGATAATAAGTAAATAAAATTTTTGTACTTGTCCTACATTTATTTGATGCCTCCTCTGTCTGATTGTTCTGAAGATAGAAGCCGTACATGAACAAATATTTAGTGAAAACGATGGCATTTTTAATGAGACACGAGCATATTGCCAGGTCCAAACTGTCCAAGATCACTGAAGTAGACAAAATGCACAAAGATATCAGAAAATTAAGAATGACCACTTAAATTCTGCACTTGATGACATCAGAGCTTCTTTCATCTGCTGATAAAGCCCCTAACATCAAAAGTCTGAAATGCGAGAGGCTGCGTAATATATTTGTGATGAAATTCTGCATTTGTTTGAAGGAAGTGTAATTATACAGTTTTCTATGTTCTACAGTGTTTTCGAGTGTGTGTGCTTCAAGCTTTTCTTCTGCATGTACTGTAGGTGTGGAGGTTGTTGAGTGGCAGGCTGATCTGCCTGGATGTGAAGGACTCCTTCTGCAGCAGCCTGCTGATTTACAACTTTCGAATTTTCGAAAGAAGGTTTGGTTCTAGGAAGTTCGCTGTAAGTAAAAAAAAAAAAAAAAAAAAAACTCGACCTGAGCATGTGTGTTCAGTTTTTTTTTTCATGTGTAATGGTTTAATTCCTCATCTGACTAACATAGTTGGTTGTAGAGAAATTCAAACTCATATTGTGTTTTTTTTTTTTTAACAAGTTCTTACAATCACACAGAGCTGCTCTTCTTTTCCCAGTCTTTCCTGCTGGGCTCTTGGTGTCTCTCTGCACTGGTGGACTTCCTATTGGCCCAAGCCTTCCAGTATCTGTTTGAATATGAAGTGGAGGAACTGCCTGCAGGGCTGTGAGTAGTATCTCTTTAAAATCTGCACTTATACTTTAGTATTTTTTTAGGCTTCTTTTATCTCTTTAATTGTTCAATCCCTCCATCTACAGGCTTGCTCCCGTCTTCTCCCTATTTGTGCCTTTCTACTTATCAATACCTAGAATGCCAGTCACCCAGATACTGGGCCACATCCACATCACCAACAAGACTCTAGTGTATATAGTAGGCCTTCAGGTGAGCTTCCATGTTGTGCTACTGCACCTATTTTAGTTCAACTGAATTCCTCAAAGTGCACATTTTCCACCTGGTCTCATCTTTATGTCCCCCCCCCCCCCCTCTTTAAATCCTTTTTGTCGCAGCTGTTGACTTCCAGCCCTTTCATGTGGCTTCTTGCACTCAGTGGACTGGTGAGAAATCAATATTTCTGTTGTTTCCCATGTGGATAAGCTAAAAATATCACCCATGTTAAAACTGAACCTTTTTTTTTTTCTATAAAGTTATATATTTTTTAAATGCATTTGTATGTTGCAATCTATCCTCAGATTTTCAAACTGGTTTGAGCAATGCTTGAGAATCATTAATGTTGGGTCAGATGGTGATTTAGCCAGAAAAGGGTTCCTGTTGCAGCACGGTGTGCAGTTTGTAACACTGTTGTGAAACAGGCGTCTCTCCATTTTGCAACAGAGCCCATCAAAATGTCTGATTTGATTTTGTAGGAGTTTATTTTGGTGTAACTATTTGTTCCTGTGCTATAATAGAGTTCATGAATATAACCACTATTTGCACAAACAATTTTCAGATCTCAGGTGGACTGTACCACTCCAATGCTCTGTGGTTACAGAAGATCCTTTATGTTCCTGCCTGGGTGTCTTATGTTGGACATTATAGTCTGGAGCCACTCTTCTCAAGTGAGTCCAGCATATATGCATATATATATATATATATATATAAGTTTTTTAAAATATTTTTATAGGGGTCCTCTCAATATTTTTCTCTAGGAAAAAATGCATCTAATCCCTAAATGTTTTCCTATAACATTTTCTTCCATTGTTGTATTTTTTTTCCTTCTAATGTTCAAGTCTTTTGCACTTGATTAGCTCATTGATGTTCCGACGTCTGTAACTCTCAAGGTTCCCAGCCCACCGAGGAGACCCCTCTGGGAATGGGGGCCACTCTGGACATTCAGAGGCAGCAAAGAATGGATCTGCTGGACCAGCAGCTGCTGCTGGCTCAGTACAACGAGGCTCAGAGGAACACCAGACATCAGCCGCAGGTGAACACACACACACACCTACACACACGCTGAAATTTACTGTAAATCATCGACCATCCGTCCTTTCATCCTTTTTTTAGTTCCTTATCTATCATGCTTGTTTTTATTGTATTCAAACGGGTCGCTCTGTGTGTTTGCGTAGGCTGGGTTGTTGCAGTGGACCAGGTTGTTCCCATCCCTGAGGCACCGAGGACAGAACCGACCCCCGATGCAGCCCCACCCTCAGGCTCAGACACATCAGTCCACACAGCCACCATTACTAGAAAACTCCCCTGTCGCAGAGGAGCAGGTGGGCTTTGACGGGTTTGTCTTTTTGTACGCGTCTGCTTTTAGTTTTGCACTTTTCTGTTATATTCACTGCTCATCTGGTTCATCCATGCCCCTGTTTGTGCCAGCCATTCTGGCAGCTTTATCTTCTGCAGCTCACTTCCTGTCATTTTAATCCTGCAGGTTGCACTGCTGGTGGAAATGGGCTTTTCCAGGATCGACGCCCTCGAGGCCCTCAGAGCATCAAACAACGACATTAATATGGCAACTAACTTCCTCCTGCAACACTAAGGGAAAAGATGAGGTAATTAAAAAAAAAGGTGAAAGAATCAGCTGCAATAGAAAAGTCAAACAGAGGAAAATAGTTGCACAGAACCAAAGAATGCAGGAGCGAATATAAATTGTACAAATCGTTTTGGGAGGGCGGTGTCGCTGCTCCCTGAAGTAACCTGAACTGAGGCCGACAGCAGGCTACTGGTTAATGAAAAAGCGTGAAGCACAAAGTGAAAGACATTTGTCTCTCTGACAGCCATACAAGGCGGATGACTTGGAGCTCAAACCCTCTAATAAGCTCTGGGAAAACATACACAACAGTTCTGGGTTGTTTGTGTTCAAAATGTTAATCCTCAACACAATCTGGTGATTTGTTTCTCGTTGTTCAAACTGATGTTGAAAAAAAAACCCTGTTTTATGTATCCTGCAAGTATAATGTCACTTGCAAAAAATTTTATGCTGAATTTGATAAGTTCTACTAAAAAATCCCAGTTTTTCCAAACTTGCTGGCAGCAGCTAATAACAGCAGAAGGTTGATGTCTCCCCAATAAGATGAAGGAGTTTGAAGTATCTTCCAGCGTCGTAACCAGTTTCACAGTGATTTTTGATTTTTATTTTTAGCACGCAGTTGTCTGGGGTTTTTTCCGTGGATGTAGCAGGGCTGAGCCTTTTTTATGTTGGAGCAGTTTTTAACGCGGCTGACGGGGAACCTCGCGAGCCACACGTCTTCGGAGCTGACCGGTTTGGCTCGGTTTTATTCTGCGAGAACATCGTCGGAACGAACGAGGCTGCGCGGCAGGGGTGCCGCTCAGAGGGGCTTTCTCAGGTTCTGTGAGGCGACTCGTTTCGTTGGTAACACCGTTTTTTTTTTTTTTTTTTTTTTTACAGATATAAGTTTGCGTACGGTGTACCTTATTTATTCTGTTGCCACTCCTGTCTGAATCATCAGTCTTAAAGATTTGTTGGTATTTATTATGCAATATCACTACAAGAGAAATTTGTGGGAACTATGCACTGCATAGAATCTACTTTGTGTAAATAAAACTACATGCGAGAGAAGTAATATTGCAGCCACTGTGTATTGATGTCAAAGGCAGATGCTAGTTTTATATTTTGTGCATAACAATGACAATATATGACCATTTAAATAGGTCATTAATGTGTGTATTTTTTGACAGTGACAAGCGTGATGAGGGATTAGTTGCATGGACAACTTGCTGGTGTACTGTAATGACTTTTAATTGATCTGTGGAATAAATTAATCCTTTGACTGACTTTTTGTTTGCGTATTTGTATACATTTATCTCAAAAGAATTACTTTTTTGGGATTTTTTTGCAACAAAATCAAATTAAATAGTCATTATTTTGGGTTGATAAGTCCAAATTAGTGTTTGTTTCCACTGGAAGGAGACATGTCATTCTTTTAAATCCTGCTTTTTCACAAATAGGGTCTATATAAAGTGGAACTGCAATGCTCTGGTCTGAATACTTCCTTATTGCAACTCCACAATCCCCCCTTTCACCCCTTTTCTGACGTGTGTGTTATAATTCTGAGAAAAGGAATTGGAGGAGATTACTTCCTTAGGAAACAAAATTGAACACTTTTTATTTCATTCCTTGAACATGTTTGGTGGGAATAAAAATATAATCAGTAACATATTACAGCTATTCATTTAGTTAAGTCTTTTTATATTAACATAAAAAGAAATCTATAAAAGTGTTGGTCCCAGCATAACTTTTAGGATTGTAAAATCTTACAGAATAACACTGTTGTTGTGATGTTTCAACACATGATGGCGCTCTTCTTTTAAGAGAAGATTTTGTTTGTTTTCTGAAATTGAAAAAAAAAATTGCAGAACCTATTTCTGTTGTCCTGAGGACATCAGTTCTAATTTGAGTTTGTTGGGGGGTCACCAATCAGTATAAATTTTAATTTGCAGTTCAACAGTCTAAAAGAAAGAAAAAAATAGTGTGTTTTTAAATATAAGGATTTTTTTTAACCAGTCAGCCTCTAAGTACATTACCTTTTAAGAAATATTTGTCAGTTGCTTGACTATCATTTAACGATGGAGAACATGATAAAAAGATCCACCTGTACATGCTCCGCTCCTTTTTTGTCACCAGATGGAGACATTGAATGAGATCTGTGGTGTTATTGCTGTGCCACACCCACCTGCTCCTCACACACACACACACACAGAGCTACGCTCCGGGGCAGTTAAACACCAGTGCCGAGGATTTATGCACGTCCCCAAATAAGACTTACGGTTTGACCGTTATTTCATAAGAGCAAACAAACAGACAAACCAAAGCCGTTCTATATATTTTCCTTATCCCACACATTTTCAGCTTCTCTGATCCTCAACAGTCACATGTTGTTTTTATTAAAAGGCCTCCTGAGTCCACAGTGGCACAGGTTCATTCAGCCTGGTGATAAAACCTTTTCATGCCCTGCAGTGATGAATGGCTGCTGAACTGAAAAGCAAATTAAACCAGTTCAGTCATCTACTTGTTGAGTTTTAGTTTAATATTAAGGACACAGATAAAATAATAATATAAAAATAGACGTAAACATTACATAAAGTAAGGAAATTTGTGTTTGGTAGACAACGCTTCTTGGCAATACATATTATACTGTTGGAAAGCCTGTTAATTTCACTTTTAAATGGTGCCACATTTGTAAGGAACATGCATTTGCGGGCTGAGTATGTGGGTTGCACACATGACAAATCTGCCAAGTCTTCTCTGCCAAACAGTTTATTTTGCTGTTGCTATTGACACTTGTTTTGAGCTTCTGGTCCCCCGCAGGTGCTGCCAATCAAGTGCTCATTATAAGGTTTATTGCCAAGAAGCATTGTTACAACAAAGAAATCATCTATTAAACACATATTGTCTTATTTTTAAAGTATACTGCATATACATGGGTTTATTATTGACAGCTTTTAGGAAAACTCTTTTAGTGTCGTAATTTGTAGCTTTTATCATGCTTGAATTAGAGCCGTAAATGTCTCTTAAGCTAATGTTTTGGTAAGATTGGTGTAAATATTGTTATTTATGCATATATAAACGTGGGGATCCAAGTTGGAACTTACATACAAGCTAGATTACCTTAATTTTAACATATAATGTAAAACATTTAGCTACGTATCTATGTGGGAACATCAGCAAACGGAACGAGGATTTAAGATGTTCCAGGCTGTCTCCTTGTCTGGTAGAAAAAAACCCTTAGCTTTTAAAGTACAGCCAGCTGAAGCTTGAAGAGTCAGCAGTTTTGTGGAGTTATTTGTCATTTCAGGTTATATAGCCAGTTGTGACTCTATTAACCAGAGGCTAGACTTAGTGTAGTACTGCATCATGATAAGCTCCTGCAGTAAGGAAGCAGTTTTTGTCAGCTGTGCACTGTGTGTTTGTGTGTGTGTGTCCATGTCAGGATAGATTTAATGATGAAGAAAACTAAACAGTCCCTTTTTGAGGTTGGGAGACGTGACGTTCATCTGCCACTGGCCAAGCAAATAAAAACAAACAAGGTGTATCGAAAAGGTTTTGTCAGCGCCATAATAAATAGATTTTTCTGTTTAGTTATTATTATTTTTTACCACACCTTGTACTGTTAAGCACTGGGTGTAGTTTGGGAGGGTCACTAAGTCCTGGCTTCAAAGCAGCTTGGATGCCGCCTTTCATGCCAACGTCTGAAGCTGAGGTCATCTTATGTTGAAACACAAACACACACATTATCTTCTGCCTTTGCAGTTGAGGTGGAAAACAGACATTCTTTCAAAATGCATCAACTTCTTTCTTAAATGTATTTAATGTATTTTCCTCCCCCAATCAAATTTTGGCCATTTGATGCATAGCTTGAATTATTATTAGTTTTTAATTTGAATTAGTTTTTTTTATTATTATTTTGCTGATCTGCTACCTGGTTGTAGTGTTTATCGACAAGATCTCAAGGCGCAGTCGTGGAGAGGAGGGGGTCTGTTTTGGGGACCAGAGGGTCTCATCTCTGCTGTATGCAGATGATGTGGTTCTGTTGGCGTCTTCAGTCCAAGTACTTCAGCATGCACTGGGGTAGTTCGCAGCTGAGTGTGAAGTGGCTGGGATGGGCGATGGATGGACGGATTGGGGCCTCGTCCTCAGTAATGAGGGCGTTGCTTCGGTCAGTCGTGGTGAAGAAAGAGCTGAATCGAAAGGCAGAGCTCTCGATTTACTGGTCTGCCTTCCTTCCAACCCTCATCTATGGTCACGAGGAGTGGATCATGGCCAAAAGAACGAGATCCCGGATACAGGCGGCTGAAATGAGCTTCCTTCGTAGGCTCAGCCTTAGAGATAGGGTGAGGATCTCCGTCATCTGGGGGGAGCTTGGAGTAGAGACGCTTCTCCTCCACATCGAAAGGAGTCAGCTGAGGTGGCTCAAGTATCTGATTAGGATGCCTCCTCCCTTTAGAGGTGTTCCGGGCACGTCCCACTGGGAGGAGGCCCTGGGGAAGACTCAGTCCTCACTGGAGGGATTATGTATCCTCTCTGGCTTGGGAACGCCTCGGGGTCCCCCAGGACGAGCTGGAAAGTGTCGCTGGGGAAGAGGGATGTCAGAGTTTCTCTTCTGGACCTGTTGCCTCCCGACTACGGATAAACGAAAGAAGATGGAGGTGATCTGTGGGGAGCAGAGGTCAGTAAAGCCTAGCCTGTGATCAGAAGGCTGTCGGTTCAACTCCCCGGGTAGACAATCAAAATGTGGGTGGAAAAGGTGCTCTAGACCAGTGGTTCCAAAAGTTGGGGTCAGAACACAAAGTGGGGTGCTGAAAAGATTTTCTGAATTAATTACACTACAAAATGAGAACTAACGACAATGTTTCCACCTCTATTGTTACAAAAGAGTAAGGTTAGTGTCCTTACAATGGAGAAAAAAAGTGTAATGAATATTGTTACTATGCCCTTGTTTATTTGACATGAAAACAATGTTTATGAACCAACAACAGCTGGGGGCACAGGTCTTTGCTATTGGTAGTGTGTGGGTCAAAAGCTGAAAAGTTTGCGAACCACTGCTCTAGACCAGGGGTCTTCAACCTCTTATCTTTAAGAGCTACTTTCACAAAAAGGTGTGTGCGAAAACCAACGAACGCCGAAGGACCACGTGACCGCGCATTGTCTGCCGATCGACCATACTGAGCCCTAAACTGTTTGATTGACAACCAAGGGGAAGGGCCATCTTTAGATTCATTGTAAATAAATTAAAGTTTGTTTGGCTAGTGACAAATTAAATTTTGCTTCTTCTAATTTTAAATAAGCACCGAAGAGCTACTTTAAATGAGCTCCAAAGCTATCGGTAGCTCGTGAGCTGATCTGTGATGTTTTAATTATTGTATACTGAGCTTTTAGGCTCCAATTACATTATTTTCTTCAGAAACAACAGCTTTAATTTTAAGGAATCTTCTTGATAAGTGTCTCATTCATGCAAAGCAAACCGTTTCCAGCCCCACCCGTCACTTGTATTATTTAGTGTTTTTGGGTGACTGCATTGTTTGCTGATGCATCGCCGCTGGCATGCGTGCATCACTTCAAACGCCCGGAGGTCATCACCAGCTTCAGCACCGTGTCCGCTCTATTCCCTCACCAGCTCTGTTGCCATGGTGAGCGCATGTCGTTTTCTGCGGTTGCTATGGGGATTCTGTATTACAGCCTACCGCCTGCTCTCATCGTGTTTTTGCATGATCATTTATATGCCTCCCGTACACTGATGGAAAGAAAAAAAAGAAAACATTACCAACACAGGAGACTGCCCTCAGGGATTGCCTTTATGTTGAAACGTGCCTTATTAAGTCTGTTGCTGTTTCAAAAGATTACATATCAAAACATATGAAAACACGTTTCTGTGATTTTTCAATGTTTTCCTTGCATAATAAAAATTTTAAAAAGCCAGATGAATAAGTATCATTTAGAGCAGTGAAGGCCCAGTAGTGAGCCCACAGCTGTGAAAGGCAAGAATGCCTGATGCCTCCCACTGCTACTCATAAAATTCATGCCTTCTTTCTTTGAGATAATGACATCATTTGTTTGCTTGATTCAGTTTAACAATTGCAGAATCTATTTTCTTCTTTTTTTTCCATACTGGGTGTTGTGCCATTTCAAGCGCATTACGTGTGTGAGTCATAGTGCAGCTCGTGAAGAGTTCTGAGGACGCAGAGCTGGGCCACCACAGATGTTTGTCTCAAGACATTTATTTATTTATTTTTTTGCAAAAACTTTGGAGTTAATGGAGCGCAACACCGCACCTGCCCTCAGGCCTGTGAGAAGTCTGGCATTTCATTTCCAAAGTGTGCTGTAAGCCACTTGTGATCGGTTTAGTCTGAGCTTGCTCCTGTTAACATCAAAGGGAAAGCAATGTTCTTTAATCATTAGGGCTTGGCTGAGTACATTTTAGAACCTGTGGGTTTGTTAAACCAGTTTTTGTGGCCCAGTTGCGATGACAGTTTGTGAACACCTCGCTCCTTTTATCTCGTGGCTGTTTTATTTCTTCATCGCCCGTGGCTGAAAGGCGAATGTGGGCGATAATGATTTTGACCGTGTTTGTGTGTGTGTGCGCGTCTGGCTGTTTATCGAAACATCTCATAAAACACCCGAGGAATAATGTTAAAACTTGAAAGTAATTAATGGATAGACATCTTTAAGTGATTAACATTTGGAATGAACCTGATTAAACTTGACCCTAGAAACACATAAATGGTTGTAATAGTCATTTTTACGACTATTAACCTAAGGTTTGGTGTGGTAGTAGCTGAGACTGATCTCTAACTGAGCAATAGCGGCTTGTGCAAGATCCTTTCCATTTGTATGTTATCCATTTGCAGTCAACTCCATCTGTTAGCAAAACGTTTTTTCATGATTTTCAGGAAATAATTGAATGGACCTCTACAACTCCAATTTAAGATGCGAAATCATCGACACTCTATCGAACATCTGTTCTATTGATACATCGTTATCATTTCATTGCCCAGCTCAAAGTCAGATTTCAAATAATATAAACTCAACTTACTTCTCTGGTTAATAAATGTGCTCTATGCAGAGTTTTTTTTTTTTTATAAACACCATAGTGTGTCAAATTTGTTGATATAATATGATGTTTAGTTTTTTTTCCTCATCTACCCTTGTGTGGTTTTTAGTTTTTCTTTTAAGGGTAGCGCCTCCTCACAATGTCTTCATGATGATGATCCTTGTTCTGTACAGGGGTCTGTGGCTGAATGACCCAGGGCACCTGTTCTATGTTTGTTATGTTCTGAAATGTAATTTCATTGTGCTCTGTACAATGACAATAAAGGTCTATCTTATCTTTTATCTCGTATCGTATCGTATCGTATCGTATCGATAAATAAAGACCCAAGAGTTTGTTTTCTTAAAGAATTCACTTTTGATGTCATTTCCTATTTCACTTTGGTTGAGCCAAGTACAAAAGGAAATATGCCATGTACGTGACGAAATAGGTAAAATTATGTGTATTGTGCCAAGTTTCCTAAATATAAAGATGCTTTCTTTAACTTTCTGTGTTTGAATATCCCCATGTCTCAGGCACTTTAAAGTTTTTTCTCGACCTAGTTTGCCTGTTAGCAAAATTTTAATAACTTTACAAATTTTAATAAAAATTCTCACACATTAATTATCGGATATAAATCTATAATTAATAACATTTTTAAGTCGGGTAAATTGAAGTTGGCCACCACAGCTATTCAAGCTTAACCAACACAAACGTGCTTGTAATTCTGCCAGTTTTACAGATGTGGAGCTAAAAAACATTTCAGCTGCCCTGATGATAATTTGACACACTACAGTTACTCTTAGTTCTTAAAAAAGTTTTCTTTCCACTTGAACTTGCTCTTTCTTTTGGGTCAGTGCAGCCCTCGACACCCTCCCATTAATCCCTCTGTATCCTCTGACCTTTAATAAGCTTCGACTCCTGTGTAATTGTACACACACATGGTATGTCATGAGCACATGCCTCATGAGGGTTATTTTTGTACATCTGTACGCACGCCTGTGCCTATAAATGTGACATACACAGAGTACCCATTGAGACCTCTAGTTAAGGTGAAGGTGTTAAGCTGATGAAAGTTTTCTATTCTGCTGCTTCTCTATGTCAACTCTGCACACTTACAAACGCTCAGGCAGATCCATTACATCCGCTCTAAAACCGACTTTGCTAAACACTTCCGACATTGTCCTGAGTGTGGAAGCATCCAGCTGTTGGTCCATTTATCACAAAGGCTTTGAGCTGATTCTGGCTGTCTTTCTGCACCACTGACACACAGCAAAGAGATGTTTCCTTGACTCAACAGCTATTAGAGAAGCCTGTTTTAGCAGACTTTTGTTTTTTTTTTTACATTTGCCTGCTCCTGTTTTTGTGCTCCAGCAGTCTAAGATGTGGCATTGACCATCCTGTTTCTGCTCATCCTGCTTTAGTCATTGCCGCCTATCTGTAGACAGCTTCTTTTTTTATTTTCACCTTAAATGCAGTTTTTTCAAACAGTCATATCACTAGACTTCTACAAATAAATAAGTCCAAAACAATGTCAAAATCTTTGATCAGGATTAGAACTGATTATGAATATAGATGTTGGGAAGTGCATTTAATTTTATCTTAGCTGATCAATTTTTTTCACAAGGATAATATTTTGAATCAAGAGAACTTGAGAAATTAAAATAGTTTAAAACCACACAAGCAACTGTAACACTTTCATGAGGTCCGGATCCAGACGTGCAGATGTGATGTGTAAAACTCAAAAATAAGCTCATTTTTATTATAAAAAAAAAAGAAAAAGCCAAACAACAGGATGATGAGGCAACAAAACTGAAACAGAACAGGTGGGAGTGGGAGTGGCACAAGGAGAGTCAATAATGACACAGAGGAACACAAAAGAAAACACAGGCAACAAACTGAGCCCAACGAGCATAAAACATCAGATAAATTAAACCCTAAAAATCTACAGATTTTATTACAAGGTAATAAAAATACTGATCCTGACTGCAACAGTTTGGAAAGGTTTGCATATCATAAAACATTCATTATAAGAACAAGAATATCACAAGAAACAAAATCATTAAACCAGATTATTAAATTTCAGAAGGTAAATGGATGAACCAAATTTTATCTGTTTATTTTATTTCATTTTATTCATCCATTTTGTATTTCTCACATAAAAAATAATTGTCTTTAAATGAAAAAATATTTCATTATACTTTTCATCCCATTGTGAATAGCATAACAGGTATTTAAACAGGGTTTAAATTAAGTTTATTTTGCTGCTTAAAAGTCTGAACAGAAAAAATAAGATAACTTCATTTGTTCCTGCACATATGTTAATTGAGAAGTTTCCACCTTTTCACCTTGAGATACGTGCTTTAGGTTTTTTTTTTTTCTAACTTCCTCTATTTGATCATGAAACAAACTTTAAATTAAACTGAATAATTAAACTTTGAGGGATCAAGTTGACATCTTAGGAGCACAACTGTTAGCAATTCCTCTGGTAGATTTAAGAAAGTTTTAAAATGTGTACTGATCCAAACTGGTCGGTTTTTTTTTTTTTAGAACTGTTCGATTTCATCGGTGTTAAAACAACAATATCGGATAAGTTAAGTTCATTTGAATGTCAAAAGTTTTTCCAGCTTCTTTCCTATTGAAGCTATCAGAATCAAGTAAGGGATGATTTTCGTTTTGTTAGAAATTAATAACATATGTTTGATTAGTTGTAAAAATTTATAATTTTTATTATAAAAAAAACACTATTTTTGCTAAATGACAATCATGTCAGTAAAACAAATGAGTAACTACATGATAAAATCTGTGGAGTTATATCTAAATGAATGAATTACAGAGGAAATTTATTGCGTTCAATTCAAATGTGTATAAATTAACAATGGGCTGAGCTGGGTTCACGCTGAAATGTTATTCTTTGGTTTTAGGTGATTTTAAAAATACAACTGTTGCTAAAAATATACTCAAGCAAAGAAAAAAAATCTCACCTTTAGAATATTTCTGCTTCTTTTTTCCCCACATCTGCACGCAGGAGTGCTCCTACACTTTGATCACTTCAGGGATGAGGCATAAGATACCAGAGAGATACCAGCCGTCTCTCAGTCATGTTTAAACACACAAAAAAAGGCCCCTCCCATTCCCCTTTTTAGTGTGCAGCTGATTCACAACGGTCTGGAGCCAGCCGGCTCTGGAAGCTTGTCTCCATGGAGACGAGGGTGGAAAGAAAGAGTGATGATGTTGCTGGCAGAACAGAGGTCCTGTGTAAACCATGAGATTCACTGTGTGTTTGTGTGGCTGTGCGGTTTCACACCAGACAAACAGAGACACTGATCAGGTTTCTGTTCCAGTTGAAATGATGGTCGTTTTGGTCGTCTGGATGTGACCAGCCAAGTCTGAGCAGAAAGACTAACAGTTATTTGTGAGGAGTGCTGGGAAAAAGGTTGATTGGTGAGACTGGTTGTGGCAAAAAATAAAATAAAATCTAATGAATTATGTGCTGTATGCATAATGACATATATTCAGGTTAAAGCCAGCTATGACTCTCAAACTGATATAAATAAAGCTTTGACTGCAGCTTTAATCCTTTGAACAGCTATTGTCCATGTGAAAAATGTCTAAAACAAGCTATATGTTCCCAGCTGAGTTTTCTTTTAGAGGAAAACCAAACTGGAACAACACATTTATACGCTTAGTGCAATGAGGAAATCTGAGATGAACAGCAGTCGTTATTTCCCTCACTATTCATCACAGTTTGTTGAATGCAAACAAACCCAAACTGATCTAAGTGATGACAATGATGCGCTCGAACAAGGTTCTGACACTTAAAACACTGTTTTGTTGACCTTTTGTCGTCCTGCCTCATTAAATTTAAGCTGAAAGCTTTGATTCCGTGCCAGCGGAGAGGTGTAAATGCCAATTTCTGCGGTGGGCGGAGGTGGCAAGTGAGGGGAGGAGAGGTTAGTCACCGTTTCAGATGAGGCGTGCTTGTATTATACGAGATGTGTAGAGGATTTCATTTTACTATCTGATATATGGGATGTGGCACCGAAGATGAAATCTGGCTTTCATCTTCCGTATTTAAAAGGCTAAACAGAAAACATGAAATGTTTAAAGTCCTCCTAAAGATTTATCTTTGTTCTGCTGGTGAAAGTGTAAACTAACATGTTTTTTACTGCACACTGATATAAAAACTTTTATGAATTGTCACACAAGCTTCCAGGAATTATGCAAACAAAAGGTATTGCCAATGCCCAAAAATGCAATATTAAAAAGAGACAACAAAGTTGTATAAAAATAAAATTAACAGACAAATTAGAAAACATGTATAAATGTAATGGAGTGTTTGCTGTTTTGGTGACTTGGTAAGCAGCTTTCTGCAATTTTTCCTTGAGTTTCTAAAAAGTCTGTCTGCAGGTTAGAAGTATGCAAATATCTGCTGCCAAAAAAGAAAATGTCTGCAGGCTAGCTGCAGTTGTAATTTCTCAATAAAGTAAATGGAGCAGAATTTAAAAGCTGCACGTTTGATTTAGTTAGCCAAAGGTGAGTCAGCCGTGGATTGAAGAGTCAGCCGTACAAGAACTTTTGTAACTCTAGCTCCAAACGGAACGAGTCTGTACATTTAATGGCATTTGTGGCAGACATTTTTATTTTAGACAGCAGACATTCTGACTTGTGAAAGCATGAAAACCCTCAGGCTTTCAGGCAGTCTGGGCTGTAATGGCGCTTGTTTGTTTCTAGTTTTGACAGGCCAGATTTTTTTTAAACCTCACAAACAAAAAAAACAGCAGAGAACACGTTTATGAAAGCATGAAATAACTGGAGGAGCTTTGTGACACAACATCTACCTTGAAGCTGTAGTTGTAATTACAGGTGATCACATCACATCATAGTGTGTTTACAAACACAAAGCTGATAAAAATATGATATTTGACATTTAAGTTGTTTGATAATGTACAGGAAGAGAGCCTTTGTGTGAATATATTAATAAAACTTTAATGAACTGTCCGTTACTTTTAAAGTGGGTGGGGGGATCATGGAAAATCAACTTTTTTGAGCTTTATATCATGTTATAAGTAACGTCATTCCCTCATCAAATACATCCCCAGAGTGTTGCTTTGACTCATTCATGCATGTTTGAGAAATCCTTGAATCTCCTGTGGTAGACATGTGAAGCTGCCTAAACACTTGCTGGTACAAAGCACCACCTATTTACACAAAGCTCCTCCCTGAACTGCAGTCTGCACAGATATATTTTTAATACAGCACTTTCAAAACAACTGAAGTAACATAGTTATTTGATTGTGGTATGGAACTGAACCATGTGCCCATAAAATATATAATATCCCCCTTTAATTTAGAGGTTAATGCTTCAGTTGCTCTGGTATTTTTTTTAAATTAAATTGATGTCTACAGGGTGCAAATAATAATGACAGTTGGAGCGTGGGTTGACTTTTTTCGTCATATGACAGCAGTATAGGATTGTGCTTCTGGCTGAAGTCCTACAATTATTCCTGTTTTCCTGTTTTAACATGTCTACCATCACATCCCTTATATAGAGATTCCAGTTCACAGCAAACAAAACACAAAAACCATCATAATCAAATGTCAAAAACAAATTATTCTGGAGCAATCCTGATTTTTTTTTTTCCCCTACGATATAAAACAAATGCTGTTTCCCCTCTCTGTTAACATTTTTTTTTCTGCTCTGATTACATAAAAAAGAAGACAAAAGAAAATGACAATAATCCAATGAGAAGCAGCGTAAAATAACTAATTCAAATTTAACTGGCTCTAACAGCATGAAGCTAACTCACCTAGATGATTATAATATTGGAAAATGTTCAGGTAAATAATTTCTGATGTGGCCTCTTATTGTCCATCAGTTTGACGTGCAGCACAAAGAAACCATTTGCCCACGATCTGTCAAGACAAAGAGGAAGAAAAATAATAATAAAAAAAAACAGCAAAGAAATTCTTATAATGTTAACCAGGGCAGCAATGACTGACAGTTTATACAGAATAGATAACAGAGCTCTGGCAGAACCAGACTTTTCAACAAATTGCCAGATTTAAGATACATTGATGCAATGGAAGAGCTTTGGGACATAAAACATTCAGTTTTAGTTTCATAATTTCCAAACAAGGGCATTTCACATTTAAACACATTGGTAAAAGCAAATTAATCTGTACAGGGATTTCATGTGTGTAATTTTCTAAATCTCACTGCCACTTTATATTCACATATACCAAATTAAATAGTTTTGTCTTCGATATGATTTTTCATCTTTAGAAACCAAGTTGTCCAGTTGAAATAGTTAACAATGTAACTCATTTTAAATAGAATACCAAAAGTCTACCTCGTACATGCCAACATCTGCTGACAGCAATGAGGAACACCTGTTCATGTTAACGAGCAGCTGTGGAGTAAAGCAGTTCTAGGGGGGTCCAGTGGTATACTACCCCGGAAAATTTTCTAAGAGATCTACTCAAAACCATGCATTTTCCAACCATTTGAAGAGCATTTTACTAAATAAAACTACAGAAAATTAGTATTTTATGAAGGTCCGTCCGTCCGTCCGTTGTCTTCCGCTTATCCGGGATTGGGTCGCGGGGGCAGCAGCCTAAGCAGAGAGACCCAGACTTCCCTCTCCCCAGCCACTTGG
>JAUBOC010000089.1:14178097-14188936 GCA_032275365.1 Anablepsoides cearensis
CCCCGACAACATAGCTCCTAGGATCATTGGGACACTCAAACCTCTCCACCATGATAAGGTGGCAGCCCAGGGAGAGGATTTTATGAAGGTAAAGTGCTGAAAACCAGATCATAAATGAAACTTTCATTGTCCTTATTTTGTTTTCTTTACACTGAGCATCATGAGTTAGCCTTGACTAATAAGATATCCACTACACTATAACACCTCATGTAGTAACAAAGCAGACTGAGAAACACCTAACAAGTTATCTTCATTCTACAAACTAAATCAGCTGTACTCTAATAAAAAATATATAAAATATTATTTTGTCCCTTTTCTCTGGCGCTCTCTAGATGGATGCCCCCTTAGCATTTGCCTGTACTGCTTATGCCACGAGCCAGCCCTGAATCTGTATTTCAGCTAAAGACAAGTAAAGTTTTGTGTTCTGCTTTCAATGCAAAACTTACCTTCTGTTCATAACAAAAGTTTTTGCTTTCCCCAATCTCTGTCCTCACAAGACACAAACAGTTCTCTCAGTCTGGTTCCGCATTTTTGAGAATGCAATCCTGACCTTAATGGCCATTTACGCAGCTAAATGCGATTTCATGCTGTTTCCAACAACTTTAAGCCAATACACGGTAATGGTTCTGTGTGCTGAGTCACAGGAATAGTTACAATTCCCAGCAGAGGACCAAAGAATCCATATGCTCTCTCATTAAATCCTTCCATCACACAGCTGTTATAGTGAAAGCGAACAAACAAGCTGCAAACCATCATTGATTGTCAGCTTTGCTTACAACTCGAACTGTGATTATTTGTAGAGAGGCCGACATTAGCTGCAGTCCTGCCATCGTTTTACATGAAACTTTGTGTTCTGGGTGTTTTTTCCTTTTTCATAATGTGGTGAGTAAAAATGGAAAACTAGTAAAACTTAATTCCACTTTTTTAAAAGTAAGATGACCTGAAACAAAGGTTTTAAATATTTTCAAGCATTTATTTAATAAATGTTATTTCAGCATGAGTTTAAAAGTAATGCTGACATTATTTTTTGTTTCTGTTAGTTTTAACATTTCAATACTTTGTGGTAGATTTATCATAGATCTTAACAAGCAATCTCTAACTATCAATATGTGGGAGCTGAACACCAAAAATGAATAAATTACATATACTTCAGCTCACCTGTCAATGTCCTGCATGAATTTGGATTTTTTGACGTCACATCTCATCAAAACTGTAATTACTTTGCTTTGGGAGGGGCCACTTTGTCACAAAGGTGGCTATTTTTTAAATGAGAGTAATTAGAGCAGTTTCTGTTGTGTCTTTATGTCTGGGAAAGTCTTCTGTCTGCCTCGGTCTTGTTCTCCCTCCATCTGATCCACCCATGCAGCTTCTGAACGCTGAGACTGGACCGACTGGAGTCGGCCTCTGGACATTGCAGCGTCAGCAGCAGCAGCAGGAAAAACCCAAGACTCTCTAAGCACATCTTTCGTTTGCTCAGTGTGTGTCAAAAACAGTCCAGGTCTGAGAGGAATACACCTATTTGTCAAACAACCCGTCAAACCTACACAGAAAAGATGAATATAAATATCAACAGTCTGATTTTCTGCCTTTTAACATATGCAGAGTCACAGAAAAAGCCTCTGCTGCATTGCTCCGTACAGCTGTCTAAAGCAGGGGTTCTCGAGCCATTTGGGTCCGGGGACCCCTTACAAGGGCGAAAAAAATTCCAGGGACCCCCCTCATAAACCCCATGCTGTATTAAAAGAGAATTTATTGTCATTTCAACCCCTAAATGCTATGGGAATATATATTTTATTAGGTTTATTATGTTTGCTTTATTAGTTCATTGTCCTCCATACATTTTAAAAAATAAAAGCCAAATTAACATTTTAGTAAAAATTTCTGAGGACCCCCAAGATATCCCTCGCGGACCCCTGGGGGTCCAGGGACCCCAGTTTGAGAACCTCTGGTCTAAAGGGTAAAATTAAAATGTAGAAATCAATATTGAGGTTTTTCGTCATGTTTGCATTGCATGCTGCATTCCTTTTCAGGCTGTGTAGCATTGATTTTTAACGCTGTATTTTCAGAAACAGAATCCGTCCCTGTACATTAAAGAGTTTATTTGTTCCATACAAATTTTGCAGAATGAAAGAAGTTAAAAGGCGAATGGGTGGGGCAGTATAAATATGTAACTAAAGCAATGCAAACATAGTTTGTATTGGTTTTGATTCTGTGATTCTAACTTTGTAAACTCAGTGAATTATAATTTAACTTCCACCCTTTGTTCCAACAGTCAGACTTTATTAAACTTTTGCAAGTTTGAAGCAAATGTTTGCTGTTTGAACAATGTTTTTAGGTATTTGTGAAAATGACACTCTTTGTTTAAGGCCCTTTATTACTTCTCTTTCAGAAGTGTATGAAGGGATGAATAGGAAAAAGTCAATAATTTTGTCTCTGACATATTTTGGTTATTTGTTTTAGTCAGTAACTCTTCACATCATTTTAATAAGTATTTTTTTATACTGGCAGTCAAACAAGTGCAGTATGATTTCTTTCAGCAATAACCATTAACTTATTTTTGCTACCTAATTTTTTGCCAACTCTTAAAAGTGGCACATAACTTCGTCCGTAGTGGCACATTGGTACAGTTGTTGCTTCACAACAAGAAGGTTGCCAGATCGAATCCCAGCTAAGGACCTTTCTGGGTAAAGTTTTCATGTTCTCTCCGTGTGACACATGGATTTTCTCCGGTTACTCCGGTTTTCCTCTCACAGACCAAAAACATGCCTGTTAGGCTAATTGGTAACCCTAAATTGTCCCTATAGGTGTCCCTATATGTGATTGGTTGTTTTTTTCAATGTGGCCCTGTGATGGACTTGCAATCTCTCCCAGTGACCTCGGTGACCTGAAAAAAGAAACAAGTAATGATAATGGATGGATGGAACTATGTCCACACCTGGTCTGACTATAAAACCCCTTTGTAAATTTCATAAAAAATGATGCATCCTCACTGTTATACTACAAATAATTTAATAACATTAAACTGAATAACATTATTGCTTATTCATCCTGATCCTTATTTGCTCTCATTTCTGTTCTAATATTGGTGAGAAATCTAAATCACCCTTTCAATGGCAGCATCATTAGTAAAAACGGCGCCCTTCATCCCCACAGCACAGCTCTTTATCAGTCAGGGAACACCTGTCTGGACCTGACCTGATTACAGAGAAAGTAGGTCTGATTGTGACCCTCACTGTTGCTGGATTACCCTGAAAGGACATGTGTCTCAGAACAGTTTTCATGTTTTGGAATTGGACAAACACCCTGTTCAATGATCCCTGTTTGGAAGTGGAGGATGTTGAAAAAGGAAAAAGTGTTACAAATGTTTTGAATTTTTTTAGTGGTTAGGAGATTGTTCATAATAGTAATTTAAAAAACAAATATATTGCTGCTCATTTTGATTTGCACAAGTTAATTCGAATGACTAATAAATTTTCTTTTATTATAAACGTGGTTTAAATTAATATTTGCACAATCACATTATAAAGCCAAAGTGATTCATGAATCAAAAATGAATCATTTCTATTTTTGCGTTTGTATACACTTTTAGCATATCTCTTTTTTGGGTCAAAGCCTCATTTATTATATTATTACTTAAAGTGCCTGTGATATGCATAGTCTTCAAATACAAAAATATCAAAGAAAACTTCTTTATATTTAAGAAAGTTGGAACAATACACACGATTTTACCCATTTTGTCCCTTAACTGGCATATTTTCTTTTAAATATGACTCAGCCAAAGTGAAACAGGAAGTGACATCAAAGGGGAACTTTTTAACAAAGAAAACCCTCTTTGTTTATTGAAACAATACTACTTGAACTCTGACTCTTCTTCAGTCACTGATAGTGACTCAATAATCTTAAGAAACATCAGATTCTTCTCTACTGTCTGGGTTGTTGGCTGTTGTAGCACTGCTCTGTTTACATTCAGACATTCCCCTTTGACATCACTTCCTGTTACCTTACAGGAAAAAATCTCAACAACTGTTCATCTCAGCGACATGAAATGTCATTTGCAGTTTTTTGTCAATGACATCTTTTCAAAAATGCATTCATATGTAATACAAAAAAATTGACGTCACAGGCACTTTCAAAAAAGCTGTTAAACATCAGGACATCAAAAGCTAACATGTTAAATTGCTGTTATGAGCAGAGATTTGGGCACCATAAGGCTACAAAACATTTGAAAAAGCTAAATCCTCCTAAACAGAAGTCATTTACTTAAATATGAGCTCTATGTTGTGTTCAATATTATCTGATGAGTAAAAGTCACCAATGAAATTAGGTTAATCTTGATTTATGAGGATTCTGTGAACAGCCTTATTTTATGTGATGATGGATTTTACAGTGAAGATGTGTTGATGTTTCTCTCATTGGGAGGCAACGATGGGAACCCCACCCCCTCCCCCCCACTGTGGAGCTGTCTGTCAGGCCTCTGTCTGGCTTCTGCGTGAAGCACTTTGATTAGAAATCTTCGATCCCAGTCATGATGGATGTGAGAGTACACATTGCGGAGGTTCACCGAGTGGCTCCAGTCTCTGTCTGATTAGCTGACAGGCCTGAGTTACAGCTCTCGCCTATAGGTTACCAAAGCCCAGCCACTGAATGAGGTAGTTTTGTTTGGTGATGCTGCTGAGATTAATGTGAAGTGGAATAATCTACCGTGTCCACAAGAAGATTAATGCTGTCTGTGATCGGAGTACTGTAAAAATTCTGGTGTGATGGTTAATCAAATATTTCAAAACAAACGTAAGATTTATCTGAGCTCTAATGTATATTTTAAAGTGGGAAGGGGGGATTATGTATAATTCAGTTCTATGCCACAATCAAGTAACCATATTACCTTCAGTTGTTATGAAAATACTGTATATATATATATAAAAAATTGACATTGTGGTATGTTTTTGATGAGGGAATTACATTATAACATGGTAAAAAGCTAAGAAATTACAATTTTGCTAAATGAAAAGTGCATTTATTTATTACTTTTGGCCTCAACATTTTTACTACCAATTAGGCAGATTTTTTAAATTTATATTTTGAGAAATTCTAGTTTGTTATGGTTTGGGATTTTTGGGTTTAGTTATGTTACATGTTTTTCCATGCACAATTAAGCAAGCAAACAACAAAACAAGACGTGCTGAAATTTAACAACCAATAGGTCCATTTAAGATGTAATTTTATTTAAGACCACAGTCCACCAGTTGGGAACCCCCATATAGCATAAATCATCTGTCTGTGGTTTAACTTTTAAAGCTCTGACCACAACATTAGATTTCATTGCGTCACTTGCTGTGTCCAACCATTTTTGCGATCATTAATGACGATAATATGAAATGTACCTGAAGTCAGAAGATCACTGTCTCATCTAATGACATTGTCTGGTCTTTGCCTCAAGGACGAGACACAAATAATGATAGATAATGGAAACTGCCCACATGTTTAATGGTTGTCTTTAGCAGAAGATTTAGTTAGAGCTGTAGTCACAGAGGCTCTCAGGCAATGTACATTTCTTCCAATGTCGGAAAAAAAGCTAAATGTTTCAAATATCTTCAAACCATTTTTTTTGTATTTTACATTGCAAAATCAGTGCAATTTCTGAGATTTGTGTGGCTCATTGAATCTGCTCTTTGTATACATACCTAAAAAGTCTTATGTAAGTGAATTAGATGAATCCCTGGTTATCACTGTTTCTACATTATTAAAATATACTAAATATATTTATGAATCCTCCTTGCCCCAGATATTACAAGAATCTTTCTTTTCAGTCTGCACTTTCAAATTACGTAGAGTAGTAATGTATACAATATACAGTTTTTAGGTTGTTATGACTGATCAGTTCTTTTATATATATATTTTTTCAATTTGAGTATAAAAAGAAACACTTTTTTCAATGAAAATATTTATTTTCAGAGGCAAACGCTATAAAAAAATTATATGCATTAGATCTACACACATGCTTCATTTTAATGGCAACAATGCTACTTATTTAAAATGTTGCAGCATTAAAAACCTATTTTTTACTTGAAATGAGGTGATTTTTCATTATGTTGATGATATAATACAGAAGCAAAACATGTTGGGAAAGCTTTAAATTTTGTATGACTGTGTGGTGTTTCCCCGTGTGAGCTGTGCGGCCTATAAATCCTAATAAACGCCTTGCTGATGGAACTGCCTTCTGGCAAATCAATAATGAGCCCTGGTGGCACAGACGTAGAACACACACCCTGCCACAAACATAAACAGATAAAAGTGCACGGTCTCAGCAGCTTTCACAATGAGCACTGGCAAAATCATCAAAATCTTCAGTAGGCATTCAAAATGACGTGAAGATGACTTTCCCAGCTACAGATTAATGTGTGTAATCCCATTTTTATTCTCACTCGCAGGACTTGTTGTACTTGAGGGCTGGTGGAGTGTGAGGTGATGGTCTTCACTTCAGCACATCATAGGTTTCTGGAAGTACAAAGCTTGGATTGTTTTCTCATTTTCATTTTTTTCACATTGTTATTGTCCTTTTAATTTGGTTGGTTTAATTTGTGGAATTTTGTGAGATCTTTGGCAAAAATGGTTCTGTCTGTTAGCAAATATCTCATGAACCACTTAACTGATTTTAATGAAACTCACAGAAATTATTCAGTGGACATGTATCTTTATTATATTAACTTTTGCGGTCAACCTGATTCAAAATGGACGCCTCAGCTAATCCAACTTAGCAAATACAAAAATGACAACAACCTTTTCAAATGTAGAGCTATTGTGCTAAATTTTGGAGTGGCAGTTGAGACTTTGCTGCGACTTGTGATCCTGCAAGTTCTTTGTTAAAAAACCTTGGCATGCATTCTTTTCAAGAATGATATCCTTTTTAGTTGTTTTTTTAATGTGCATTTTGAATTAATGCATTTGAAAAGGTTGATAGAAATTGTAAAATTTTGAAAAAGTTCCGCAAAATTTCGCAAAAAAAAAAAATTTTTTTATTCTTGGTGGTTTTTGGAATTCTCGATAAAGAGTTAATGCTCAAAAAAGGGAGATGGAAACACATTTGCCAAATAAGTTCTGACATAGTGAACATTTACCTCATACGACTGATCCGATGTTTCGGTTGTGTGCAACAGATGTTCCCATAAGATTTGCATCTAACTCTCTACGTCTCCGGACAGCATGTAACTTTGTCAATATTAGGTGGTATCACTGCACAGTTACAACTTTCCCTGTAGCAACAAATTCTTGAAAACTTCTCTCCGTTGTCCTGGGATTTGTACTCCCTGCTAGGTTGCAACCTCTACTTCCTGTTTATTAAAGCCATGTGTAACGTTAATGTAACGAAATTACCTGATTGATTCGCTCCAAACCAGTAGATGGAAACACACCTCAAAATTCACATTACAATTGGATGGAGACATGGCTCCTTAATTCAAAGCTTTCTATTTATGGTCTGTGGGTCAAGTTTTTTTTTTTCTTTTTTATTGGAATCATGATTGATTTTTATGCCTCATCTTGTGTTGGTTCTGCCAGTCTCGTCCTTTCCTTCCACAGCGCACCAGGTTCCTGTTTGACAGTCACACCTGCTCTGTGTCAATTATTTACTCCTCCATGGTGTATGCTTTAACGCAGCACTTGTGCCTTCGCCGCTTCTTTCTGAAAACGGAGCTCTAACCGTGCAGCTTGACGGAAAGTCTGTTTGGGATTCTGCTCTCGGCCCTTCCATGTTGGGAGGCCGATGCCAGATTGACGTTTCACAGCATGGCGGAGCAGCTTCTCAGCCGAGGAGGTGGAGGGGAGGGCGACGAGAGTTAGCAGCGACGAATAAAGAAGGTGTTGTTTGGAGGACCGTCACAACAGTCCCTTCTTCATCTGTGACTGCCTGCTCCGCATCTCTTTTTATAGTTTTTTTTTGTTCCTCCCACAGTTGCTTCGCCATCCTCCACTCGTCACCTTATTTTGCTTATTTTGTCTAATATCTCATTCTGCCTTCGCCCTCCCCATCTTACTCATTCATTTTCTCCTCCCTTTTTCTCACTCTCCGCTCACCCCACCCTCGCTCTCACGTCTCGTTCTGTTTCACCCAAATCTTTTTGCTCCCATTTTCTCCTCTTCTCTCTCTCTTTGATTCATTGGCAAAGAGCCTTCTTCAGTGGAGCTCTGTTGAGGTTTGGTGTTTATGTCACTTCATAGCCAGTCACAATATGGTTTCTAGACCTTGTATTGACTCTTCAACCTGGCCAGTGAGTGAGTGCTGGGTGCAGTTCTGTTCCAGGTTTTTAGTAAGCTGATCCTGCTGGCAGGAGGCAAGTGGGGAGACTTCCTTTTCTGGAAGGACCTGATGCATCGCGGTAATGATCCTCTCCCTCTCTCTTTCTCACCCCTGCCCCTGTCTCCCTGCTGGCGTGTCTGAAGGGAGACTCATTTCAGACCACAACGTCTGAGCAGGAAGCCAAAACCATCCCCTCAGCCAAGTGAAAAGACTAAAGCGATGATGCTCTTTAAGATTTCCTCTGTTTCGCTGACGCACTTTTAACTCATTTTCTTTCCTTCAACCATTCTGTTTGTTTTCCATTTTCTGTGTTCCTCTGTATCTTTCTTTCCTTTTTTTTTGCTAGAGTGTCTCCAGTTTCCAGCATCAGGTAGGCAACACATCCATCCAGGACTTCTTCCCTTCTTTTATTTTTTTTCCTCGTTTTTCTCCTCATTCTGTATTTATATCCTCCTCCTCCTCCTAAACCTCCTCATTCTCCTCCTCCATCTCCCTGCTCTACCTCTTGCCTCCACACCCTGCCTCCGAGGGTGCTGGGGGGAGAGTCGAGCGATTGCGCGCAGCCAAGGCAGCAAGTGGGAGTGGACCTCGCGCTCGCAACAGGAGTGCGCGCTTGTGAATGTGGAGAGCAAGAAAACAGGAGAAGGAGGAGTAGGAGGAGGAGGAGGAAGGAGACAAGCATCAACCCAGTCCTCCCAGTCGCTCCCCTTTTTCACTCGCACGCTCCCAGTCTGCATGGAACTGCTCTCCCTGTCCCTCTTCCCAAATGGACGTTTCTGTGGCAGTGTTTTCTCAGTGAAGACGGCAGCTTCATCCCACAGGCTCCTACATGCTGGATTTAAACACAAGTGAGGAGCGGAGAGGAGCAGGGGGAGATCTCTGAATATGAGTGAAGAGGTTAAGGAGAAGGCAGGAGGTGGGAAAGCAGCCCATCGCAAAAAGAAAGGCAAAAAGGTAAGAGAAAAGAAGAGCTGTTTTTGTCTTTAGGTACCTCTTGTTTTATGTTGTTTTTCTTTTGATCTGTTTCACAAAAAGAAGTGAACCTCACTGATCAGATAGCAAAAGTGAAAGATGTGTTCGATTGTGTTGCTTTCAAGAGATTTCATGTTTGATCGATAATTCTGACCCAGTTTGGTCCAATAAATGATCCAGGTTCCGGCTCGTCCCCGGTAGGAGCCCGTTTATTCAAAGCACAGCCTGTACGTCTGATTGTTTTCGTCTGTGGCTCTGCCGCCTGTCTTCTGTGTGCGGCTCAGACGCGCGCAAGAGAAATATGTGCTCAGCCTTACCTGGAATGCAACCAAAGCCAACTAGAAAGCCTCGCGTCAATCACCGGTTATTGTTTTTTCCCAATGTTGCAACTGGTCGGTCGGGTTGTTTGGCTGCGGGTGACAGGCTGGAAGCGAGCGGGGGTATGTGAAGTGGAGACACGGTGTTTTGAGTGGAGAGCAAGGGGGGGGGATGTCCTCAGGGGTTAGGGTGGGGGCAGTGACATGCACGCACCGCACAGGCATCTGTTCTGCTGTCAGACACTTTCCCAGCCCTGTGTGTGTGTGTGTGTCTGTGTTGGAACCACAAATGCCTTGTTGTTTTCTTGTTTTAATGGTTGTTAATTTAGGGTGTTCACGGTACAACAGGTTTTGACAACATGTCTGTACATTTATGTGGGAAATACTCTACTTTGGTTACGGTTTGTCCCTTGATTCTTCTCTCTTTTGACCACATAGGGATTATCCATTCATGAGGCCAACACCCATGGTCAATGGCAAGTAATCTCAAAACAATTAAAAATTTCCAATTAATCCGAGCTGCCCTGAAGTTAAAACTACCGTAGATTCAAGGTGAACCCTAGGATCTGGGATTTCTAGGACAGAAAAATACAAAACTAAACAGCACAGAGCCTGACAAAATAAATAGTGTGTTTCACCTTAAATGATTTATTGCTACTGAAATATGTGCCACCTTTAAAGGTAAAGCTGTTAGTCTGGTTCTTCAGCCTACTGACTTCAGTCAATAATGTTTTCTCAGTGGAACGTCACACACTCATAAATGTGAGCAGTGTGGTTTGTTTACCTTTGGAACTGTGGTTATTAATATTTTATATCAAAACTGTATTTATCTGGGAATCTAATAAATCAAAAACAATATGTTTCAAGGTTTCCTTGATATTATGTCATTGCATGCTCATTTACACACTTTTTGCTGAAAGTCTTAGGAGCTAATATTATTGACAATAACACAAATTACAGCGTTTAACAGAACTGGCACGTCTAAGTCCTACTCTAATCTGTCAAAAACGTATTCTTCCTTTTATTTTTCCAGATATCCAAGATAAAATAAGAATTAAAAAATAAACGGGTCTGTCCCAGCAGGATATTTCTGTAAAGGGATATTTGTCATGGCATAAGATACTTTAAAGTGCCTGTGACATCAAATGTTTGTAATACATATGAATGCATTTTTGGAAAGATAACAATGATAACATATTGCAAAACAAGTTTCACGTCGCTGAGATGAACGGTTGTTGAGATATTTGCATGTGAAGA
>JAUBOC010000089.1:14245072-14258947 GCA_032275365.1 Anablepsoides cearensis
AATTCTCCTAAATCACTCGTACGCACAACTTAAGAACAAATCTGTTCGTACGAACGGTTCTTGCATGAGGCCCATTGATTTTATAGTTAAAAGTCTGACATTTAGTTGATCAAGAGAACTTTTCTTCTTCCTGTTTGGTTATTGCTAATTGTAAATTTAAGAAGGTATACAGGTGTAAATTTTAATGTAGGTTTGACCTCTTGAGCCCCATGCCCGAAAACAGCATTTCCCATTTTCTATATCTTTTAAATTCTGTTAACTTAAGATCTGTCAGTTGAACCTTGACATGTTTGGTATCAATAGAAAGCTAAGAATCTTGGCTAAAAGCTAATGGAATATATATATTTACATCCACCAAACACAGATCAAATGACAATTGAATCAGAAAGTAAACAAATTATATTGTTGCAAACCTGTAAATACATTACAACAAATCCATAAAGGAAACTTTTTTGACATTTGTCTTAGTCAAGGCAGATACCAAAATAGGTTGTAAATTGTGTTGAAAGTTTTTTTTTACTTGATTTTGAGTGAATACGGTCCAACTGAAGTCAAATATAATTTCTCATTATTTTATATAATATATATGGTGACAAAATAAAAGTTTGGACAATTTTTCAAAAGAACAAACATTCAGTAACAGGTCTTTTAATGCAGGTAAGAAAAGATGAATAACTTTTGCAATTAAAAACTTAAGATTAACATTTATTCATGGTACCTATGGTCCATCCTGTGCAGAATGACAAAACGCAAAATTATTTCTCTACTAAAACCTATGTAACTTTGCTCCAGTTAATTTTAGCAGCATGAATCTTTGCACAGTTAATGTCCTCAAGTGGATTTATGGTTTCCAAGAGTTTTTTGCCTGATTCATTAAGGTTTTAAATGGGTTAAATACTCTCAAATGCAAAAATTATTCAGACGGGAAGGAAAATAATGTAAAAAAAATGATGTTCCATCCTCAATATCTCTAAAACAAGAGGAGCTGTTTAAATACTTACACTTCTAATAGAATTTCCCAAGTGTTACCTTTATTTTGATACCAAGATTATTTGAGTAGGGTTTGGAAATGCTGAGATACACTGAATTACATTTCAGCATGGTATTTTGAGCAAAAACATCAAGAAAACCCCTTGCGGCTTAAGAGGTTAACCAGTTTGTGCTATTTTGTGTCTTGATTTATTTGATTTCAAAGACTCACTGATGAAGACTTGTTAATTCTAAATTCATTGTATTTTTTTATTTAGAAACATAAATTGTTCTCCATTTTTCTGCTTTCAACTTCAGATAATGTTCAGCAAATATTAATTCAGAAAACACAGTTTAAACCTTTTTCTCTGAAGTAATATGGGTAAATTTTAACTAGTACGTAATTGTTGCATCACATTAATTTATAGTTAACTTGTTGTACATGACAGATGATGTGAAAACAACTGAAGATAAATTTTACATTTTTGGGGGGGTGTATATAGGTCACAGCTGTGTCTTATCTTTCTTTTTCTGCGTTTGACTATCAGACTTGTCTAATTCCATTACTACAGAAAACAATGAACAAAAACAGCCTCAGTAAACCCTGTAACATTTAGCCAGAGGACAACTTGAGGGTGAGTTCTGGCTTCTCACTGACCCATACAGGTCCATCGAAGAACTTCCTCTAGTTTTATTTTAGAACAGAGGCTCATTTATTCGGGATGCCGGGATCGGAAGTGACACATTGTTGGCAGTGTGGGCAGTGGGATATTAGAGCCAGAGCAGTTTAATCATGTGATCTGTGATGGGATTCACTCCTGATATTTATATACAGGCCGCAGTGGCAAAAAGTCACACACTCATATCCAAGTAATATGTTTGGAACAGGTGGAGCAGAAGCTTAACATTCATCAATTCGCTTGTTCTGTGTAATCCAGAAAGGAAACACTGCTCTGCACATAGCCGCACTGGCCGGCCAGGGGGAAGTCGTCAAAGAGCTGGTCACCAATGGAGCCAATGTCAACGCACAATCACAGGTGGGATACACTCAGCACATGCAAACACACACGCACACAAAGTCAGAACAGCACCGGAGTCCTGTTGGTCTGTTTTACAGCTTGAAGCAAACAGACTGAATGCACGACTGGGATGTGCCCATTTATTAGAGTGATAGTCTATCAAGAAGTCAGTGACACTGAGGGAATCACTTGGCGAATAGATGTTTTCTGGCACTGTTCCAACTGGGCCTCTCCTGTAAACTGCTGTCGGTGCCGCTTACGTTTAACTCTGTCAGAGCAAGATAGGAGGGGAGATTATTGGTGTTGACAAATGTTTAACAGAATGTCTGAAAAAGCTAATGTTTCATTCTCTCATCTTCTAAAACTTACTAGACTGATCATTTATCAGCTGGATCAGGGGCGGTCCAGGGCATAGGCAGTATAGGCAAATGCTATGAGTGCTGCCCATCTAGGAGGCATTACAAATAAAGGACGAAAAAAAATTTTAAATTTTTATTTGAATATAGTTGATTTAATCTGTAGAACAATTACTGGTTACTCAAGTTTATGAAGGTAATTTGTTCTGTTGGTTTGGTCTGCTGGTATCACATGATGCAGTCAAGACTGACTACTGGTGCTCACTCAGGAACTGTGTGATATCATGCCTCAGGTGCTAAATTAGCCAGGGCCAGCCTTGATGTAGATTATTTAAAAGAACAAGTTAAAGTAATTGATCCTCTATTGAAGCCCATTTTTGCCATGAAAGAAAAAATAAAAGCCCAACAAAAAGACATAATTTTGACTTTTAAAGTCGTAATTACGAGAATAAAAGTCATAATTTCGACATTAAAAGTCGTAATTATGAGAATAAAAGTCATAATTTCGACATTAAAAGTCGTAATTATGAGAATAAAAGTCATAATTTTCACTTTTAAAATCGTAGCTACTTACGAGAATAAAAGTCATAATTTCAACTTTTAAAGTTGTAATTAGGACTTTAAAACTGTTGGGCTTTTATTTTTTTCTTTCATGGCGGAAATGGGCTTCGATAATCCTCTGATTATTCAAGAACTGACAACAGGAACTCTGTAACTAACTGTGAGTTTTGTTTGAAACTGTCTCTGTTTTGGTCCTTGCCGTGTGCAGAATGGCTTCACTCCTCTGTACATGGCAGCCCAGGAGAATCACCTGGAGGTTGTTCGGTTCCTTCTGGAGAACAGCGCCAGCCAGAGCATCGCCACAGAGGTAGAGTACAGTTGTGCTCATCCTTCCTCTCATGTGTCTCTGTATATGCTGTAGTTCTGTGCCCACCTCTCTGTAGCCACAGTGTATCTCCATGCGTTAGCCTCAGTCATGTGTGTTTTTACATGAGTACTAACCACGTTCATCTCCTGTCCTCCTTTGTTTCCTTCCCTACTTCCTTTTAATCCCCCATCCCCCACTTTGACTCACTTTGCACCTGTCTCATCTCTGTGTCCTCCTGTATTTTTGCTCATTCCCCCTGTCTCACGTTGTCACTCTGCCTTTCCCTTTGTCCTCCCCCCCTTCTGTCTGCTCATGAGGGCCTAGGCCGAGCTTCATTGATTGGTTTGTGTGTGTTGGTGGAGGCAGAGTGACCTTGAGTTGGTCACAGATGAGGTCCGCTCTGCTTGCTGCCTCCTTCTCCTCCGTCGTTGCTCCTGTGATTTACACTGCTCAGTCCATGGAACTCACTGTATGCTCACTGGTCACAATATACTGGATGTACAAAATGAGATAAATAGCTTATAGGGATGATACAGAACCCAAACCAGGTTACAGTTTACTGGTTTACAAATGTGGGTTACATGCTCGAACACGGGATACCCTTTCCTTGTGCATTTATCTTGTATACATATCCAAAGAGATCCGAACAGAAACCAGGACTCACTTAATAATACATAGAAACATAGTCATGAAAAACTGGATAGGGTTTTTATTGATAAAGATAATTTGTCAATGGGATTCAGCATGTTTATGCCCATGTTTACTTATGTAGGCTGATATTAGGGGTGCAACAATAGCTGTATCGAACCGTATCGAGCAGGGCTTTATGTTCAATACACACTTGTATGGAACAATACAGATTTTTAAAAAGTTTTTATCTACTTGTCTTCTGAAGATGCTCTGTGTTGAAAGATCAGTGGATCTGTATTCGACTACTCCACCTAGGCTGCATTTTCAAGTGCAGATCCACTGAGAAACTTGCTGTTTCAGTAACATTTAATTTAAAAACTGTACTTTTGATAATAATAATAATAATAATAATAATAATAATAATAATAATAATAATAATAATAATAATAATAATAATAATAATAATTAATTTCAATAAATGACAAGTTAAAAAGGGCATGGAAATTTCACTTTTTTGTATTGAAAAAATATCGAAACGTGAGACTAAGGTATCGAACCGAACCGAACCGAATCGTGAATTTTATGTATTGTTGCACCCCTAGCTGATATGTATTTTAGTAAATAAAAGTTTAAAGGTGACACTACATGCAAAATCTACTTTTTTAGCCATTAAATGCATTTTTGTTGTGAACTTAGAGTCTTTAGGAGTGCAGAAAATTTGAATCTAGTTTCTCCCGGTGCTACATAGATTTCTTTATTTGGATTGGATCATATTTTTTTAACCAATTTGTTTTCTGAACTATTACGTCCAACTTTTAAACAAGGTCTGAACTCACCAACTACAATTTTGTAATCTTAATTCTCCTCTGGCTCTGGTTCAGACTGAATGATTTATATGTGAAAAAGAAAGATTTAAAAGTATATGTCTCCTTTAAACATAATCTCAACAACTCAACTAAAATTTGTATAAATTGCATCAGTTCAACCTTTCATTTATTTTAATATTTAATTTCAAATCTTCTTAATAAAAAAAGTCTTTAAAAAATTAAAAGTCACTTTCCGTGGCAATCTGGTATTTTTCACATTCTTCTAAGAAGAGAGTTTACGTTTAGGTGTTTTATCATTTACAGTACTGTGCATAACTCTTGAGTCATCCCTCATTTGTTTCTATTCTTTTTTTTTTACATGATTTCTTGCACCTCCTCGGTCATCTTTCATGACTTCTCTCTCCCTCCGGACGCAGGATGGTTTCACCCCTCTGGCGGTGGCCCTCCAGCAGGGCCATGACCAGGTGGTCTCCCTGCTACTGGAGAACGATACAAAGGGCAAGGTGCGGCTGCCTGCCCTGCACATCGCTGCTCGCAAGGACGACACCAAGGCCGCGGCCCTGCTCCTGCAGAACGACCACAATGCTGATGTTGAGTCCAAGGTGAGTGCCGCTGACGTCCAGCTGTGACGGTGGGCCTGCAGTGGGTCACTTTGTTTAAATTCTGTTGAATATTTCTTTGAACGCATTTTTTTTTTGCATCTGTTTTGGTTGTTTATTTACGTTCTTCTTTCTTGTTAAAATCTGTCAAATCTTGCAGAAAGGAGAAAGGATCAAAAGTGCATGTTTAGTAATTTTACTCATAAATAAACTGTCATTAGATTTTGTTAGGAAAATAATTTGAATGTTAGTTTTGAACTCTACAACAACAGCGACTTCAAGTCTTAATTGGTTTTGCTAAATTGTTTCAAACTGACTTCCTTCACTCCTCTCTGCTCCTCCTTTTCTTACAATTGAAGGCCATTTAAATTTTTTTTTTGCTTTTTTTCTCACTAACTGCCAATTCTCTCCTCTTTTGGCTGACTCTGTAGATGATGGTGAATAGAACAACAGAGGTACACATGCAGTATATCTGTACATTCTGTAGTCTCCTCATCGCAGTTCATGAAAAACTCTGAAAACAACACTGACTTCAGTGCCCCTGACTGGATGTAGTCCTGTTTTTGCAGCCCTGTTTCATTATAACTCAGTCCTTCTTCCTCCTCTTCATTGCTTCATAGTAAATATTCTTAAAATCCAACCAGAAGCGCATGTTTTACTAATACCGATCAAGAAAAATCTGGAGCTGGAGGCTTGGGTATCAAGGTTTTCCTTGATTCAAATGGTTTCATGGTGTCCAAGCTCGTCCAAGTTCATTAATTTAAAGAAGAAATATTTGTGATTGTTGACAAAATGTCCCAATGTGTCCTGGCACAGTCTGTCCATGAAACTGACCATCATGATAACCAGTGATCGCATGAAAAGTGGTTATCATCCACTGATGAGTAGCCGTTTGTTTAGAACCTGCATGGCAATCAACTCCCACTTTTAAGCTGTAAAAACATCCCTGCATAGGTAAACTAGTTACCCTTTGTGGATTTTTTAAAAAAGATATTTATAATACAAAATTCTCACACATAAAGCATTTTGCATGGGACCAAAGCTGACAACAAGACTGCTTCTGTGGAACTGAGAGGGCCACTCCGTCACACCAAAAAGCCAGGTGGCCACCTTCTGTGTGAGCCTGTTTTGGTTGGCTTTGCTGCTTTGGCAGGCTTGACAGTCATCTGGTATGATTCACCTAAAAATGGCTTTTTTTGTGGAGCTGAGGCTTGTGCATCGTGGTAAACAAATGTGCACATTGCTCAGATAGAAGATGGCGAAAGGTTATTGAGGTTGTTGCAATAAGTGGGTTAGTTTGAGATTTTGGTAATTTTATGATTCACTTTTACAATTTTATTATGATTCTTTTGTTTTATTATGATTTTAGTGTTAGTTTTATGCATGCAACTGTCAGAGCATCTGCATCCTATTTTTATTATAAGATACAAGTAGTGTCCAAAAAGCTTCACTCACTAAATTGATTTTTTCCCTGTGTCCCTTTGTTGCTTTCACACCTGTTACTGAACAATCCAAGAAAACTTTCGCTTTTAAAATGTAAATAATTGAAATTATTAGTTATGACTTTTCAGACACGTTTCTATTTTACTCTAAAATATTCTAAAGGCCTGTTTAAAAAGGGTAAATTGGATTTATTGTCATGGCTAAATGTCCAAATACACTCACTTTGCTTGCTGTGTTGAAACAATAATGACCTTTAGTTTGGTGTTGTAAAATGTTGAGAAAACACGTTAAAATGTATATTATCAGTTCCAGGACCTGCAAATAGTTTGTAAGTTTTTGTTCACTGTCCCATTAAAAAAATTAAATAAGTGTAGTTGGCCCCATGTGTAATGCTTCTGAATAAATAAAAAGGTGAAGTGTGTCACTGCATTAGATTGTGTCCAATGTGTGACTGTATGTCAGCTGAAGAGTTAAAGATAATGATAGGACATTAATGTTTTTGCTTTATTCTAATATAAAGTGATTTCGCCTGACTGTTTTGTTGAATTTCTCCATTCCTCAGAGTGGTTTCACCCCCCTCCACATTGCAGCTCATTATGGAAACATTAACGTGGCCACACTATTGCTGAACCGAGGGGCTGCTGTGGATTTCATGGCTCGGGTGAGTTTATCCCGCTCTCTGCTGTCCGGCAGGGGTATTACAAGCATTTCTGGTGCAGAAAACAGTGAATATTTTAGTTTTAATCTTACCAGCGTGGTATTAGTAAATGTGACATAATGATTTCAAAACCATTCGCCTGAACAATAATGAGGCATTAAGCCGTGTCTCCTTATAATTTAACATTTTTCAGAATGTTTTACTCAGCTGTGAAAGAGCAACGTCCAAAAAAGCTTTGAGCACGGTCATCTCACTGCAGTTCCTTTTAGTATTTTCCCGAGAAACAACAAATACATGTTTAGTATTTAGTAACAAAGAAAAAAAGATTAGGAGAGTGAGATTATTTATCTGCAAATTTATATTCTGATACAAAAATCATTTATTTGGATTTTGAAGAAATGTTGATTTTTATTTTTATTTTTTTGCAAATTTAATGAACACAACCTCACCCTTTAGACATCTTGAATGTGGAACTCAAATAAAACCTGCTTTATGAATACATGTGAAGCAAAAATAAATACATATTTTAAATCAAAATTGATATTTGACTGTATTTGTTACAATGTTCTCCTCAAAACCAACCTGAAAATTTTACCCAAAGCTGTAAATTAAAAAGTAAAGAGCAGAAAGTACTGTATTTTCCTCTGAAATATAATAGAGTAGAACTGTACCTAAAATGCAATGTCTTTGCATCGCAATTAAAGTCTCACTGTGTGCATATTTAAGCTAGTTAATTAACCAGGAGAGACTACCATTACCAGTTAATTTAATTGTCCAGGCAGCTGCTTGTTTACAGCAGTAACATTGTAATTGGGTGAGTGCCATTAAAATGTTTCTCTGTATTAGATGTTATCTAACCCAAGTTAACAGCGTTAATTACTGCTGTGTGAAACAGTAGAGTGCTGGTTTGTGGCACTGATTACAGGCCAAAGCAGCTGGGATGGCTGAAATTACACAAAGAAGCAGCTCCTCAGTAATAAAGCTCAGTGATAAAATATTTGAATACAAGATATGTCTTTGGTTGTTTTAATGATATTTAAAGATCCTGTAATTAAATTGATTTTTTTTTTCATGATAAATCAACACAATTACATGAAAATGATGATGTAAATTTACTGTTCTGTGTTTAGAATGACATCACACCGCTTCACGTGGCAGCAAAAAGGGGCAACAGCAACATGGTGAAGTTGCTGCTGGACAGAGGGTCCAAGATTGATGCAAAGACCAAGGTGAGACCTGTTGATGAAATAATACAAATTTAAGACTGACAGAATTTAGACACGAGATGTTAGATGATAATACATTTTTAACAGAGCTTTCTGACATTTTTGATCAGTTTAAATGGTCACAAAATGTTGCAATGTGAAGGTGGTTTATTGCATCATCTTTGTATACCTTTGACTTCAGGTGTTATTTGTTTCTCAGGATGGTCTGACACCTCTCCACTGTGGAGCGAGAAGCGGGCACGAACAGGTGGTAGAAATCCTGCTGGACCGAGGAGCTCCTATCCTGTCTAAGACCAAGGTAGCTACAAGAACGATAAATCCGAGAGCTTCACATCCCACCCCATGTCTTTTTTTAAATCTTAAGCAAAAAAGAAAAGGTCAAAGAGAGAAGAGTTGTTACGGCATTGTATAGGTTTGTTCAAGTCAGTTCTTCTAGTCGCTCAGAGTGATCGGGTCAGACAGCAGCTCTGTTGTTGTGTTTGTCGCATTGTCTCCATAACGCCTGTGCGACTTCTCCAGAACAGCCCGCCTTCGCTGCATAGCCCTGCAGTTTGACCGCGCAGGACAACCAGTGTAACGATATAGACATTGTTGTAATGACCTCGTTATAACAATGCTTCTGTAACAGCAACTTCCTTCACAGTTTTATTTTCCTGCGCAGCACACGGGCCACGTCCTAACTCACCGTGTCTGTCTGTCCACCTGTCTATGTGTCTGTCTATGTGCGTGTGTGTTTGTCTCTCTCTCTTTGTCTCTCTCTCTCCTTTTTTTTCCCTTGCCCTCTTTCCACCACCTTTTGTAGAACGGCCTGTCGCCGCTGCACATGGCCACTCAGGGGGACCACCTGAACTGCGTCCAGCTCCTGCTCCAGCACGACGTGCCGGTGGACGACGTCACCAACGACTACCTGACGGCTCTGCACGTCGCTGCGCACTGCGGCCACTACAAGGTGGCCAAGCTCATTGTGGACAAGAAGGCCAACCCAAACGCAAAGGCTCTGGTATGGATGAAAAAGTGGGGACGCAGCGTGAGAAGGGAGTCAACCGTTATGGGGAAAATGAAATTTTTATTCTCCTTTCTGTGCGTAGAACGGTTTCACGCCGCTTCACATCGCTTGCAAGAAGAATAGAGTGAAAGTGATGGAGCTTTTGCTTAAACATGGGGCATCTATCCAAGCTGTCACTGAGGTAATCATAGCACACTATTCACTCTCTTTCAATATATTATTGTCACAGAAGCAGATTTTTCATTGGAAAATATGACCCATCATATCAAAGTAGGATTAATTCAAATTTGGTCAAACTGACCTAAATACATTTTCAGATTCTTGGCTTTAAAAGCTACATTTTGATACCTGGATCATTATGATATCATAAGCTTTTCCAGCCATTTGACTTAATTTGTCTTGTTGGTTATGATAATGTGTTTGGTCTGAATCTTAATTTTATGTAAATTTATTGAGTAATTTTTGATGTCAATATAAAGAGGAAACCTCAAATAGTATTTGTATATTAAGATTTCCCGGTTGGAAAAAAAAACAAAAACATTGCTAGTTCACAGGGAAAAATTCAACATTTTAAGGTTTTTCCTCAAAATCAGTTTTTTTGTTGTTACTGAAAAAAGTGCTTCAATTTTTTTTTTTCAGAATTATATTTTAGATAGTTCATTCAACTGATACATTGATAAGGCATTAATTCATTATATTTTGACAAAATGCAATTTTTGCACTTGTTTAAATCAAAACAAAACCCTATATCTGCCTATTTCTACACATTCCACTTTTGGACTTAATCCTCGTTTCGATGTGATGAGTTACAAATACTGTAGGCTTTTTTATGTTTTGAGTGTAAGTTTTATGTGGAATTTATGTCAATTCAAAAGCAAAACTGAATGTTTTTCATGCTTTATTGTTTCATTGCAGTCTGGCCTGACGCCCATCCACGTTGCAGCCTTTATGGGGCATGAAAACATTGTGCATGCACTGACACGGCACGGAGCATCACCCAACACCACCAACGTTGTGAGTTTGATGCTCTCCTACATGTTATTATTATTCTCGTTTTTAGATGTCCACTTCGGTTCAGGTCTCATGTTTCCTTGTGTTCTCCAGCGAGGGGAGACGGCCCTGCACATGGCAGCCAGGGCAGGCCAAGCAGACGTAGTGCGATACCTGCTGAAAAACGGAGCCAAGGTTGACACCAAGTCCAAGGTTAGAGGCGTCACTGGGTCAAGAAGAAAAGAAACACCAGAGCAATACGCATCATAAAAGTCTTCTCTCTCCCCCCTCCTCCTCCTCTCGGCAGGATGATCAGACAGCGTTGCACATCTCCAGTCGGCTGGGGAAAGTAGACATCGTCCAGCAGCTGCTGCAGTGTGGCGCCTCTGCCAACGCTGCCACCACTTCAGGTTACACCCCACTACACCTGGCAGCCCGAGAAGGACACCAAGATGTTGCTGCCATGCTGCTGGAGAACGGTGCCTCGCTTTCATCCGCAACTAAAGTGAGTCCAAGAAAACATCTCATTTCAGAAACAAATGCATTTGTTTCTGAACAACAAAGCTCTGTTACGAAGGATGTTGTTTCAGTACCATAAACCACCACTAGTTGGCATCAGTTTCTGTTTTATGTAGAGTTAAACATCACCAGAGTGAGTCCACTTTTAGCCTCTGTGACATTTTTTTTTTTTTTTTCAAAATTTATGTGGTGGTATGATAAGTTGTGGGGGGCATCTTGAATTGGGTTGACTCTAAAAGTAATTAGTTGTAGATGACCATATGTTCATTATTATTTAAGAGTTGTTTTTTATTTGTTCAATAGTTTGTGAGATATTTTGCTAACAAAGTACATTTTAAAACTTTCTGGCATCTTGGGAGTGCCCACCCCTTTCAGAGCTTCCACTAATCAGAGAGCAGAATGTGATTCATGCTCACTGTGGACCCGGGCTTGCTAATATTTTTACAATAAATTTAAATAATTCTCAATTCTGTTAATTTTATTCAACGATCATGTAAAACAGCTAGATATATACAAGAGAAATTGAGTAACAATGAAATCCGTTACTAACTTAGACTTTTTAGCAAGAAAAAAAAATGACTTCAAGTAGTAGGAAAGTAAATTTATAATACTGTCGTAAAAAATGATAATAAATATTTATCAGTAAAATATTCACTACATTCCCAGTGATGCCTTAGGGTAAAACTTGACTACTGATTTTCAAGTCAAGTCAAGTAAACCTTATTGTCCCGACGGGCAATTTGTTGTGCAGACAGCACATACACTGAACGAAAAAAAATAAATAAATATGAAAACATTAAAAAAACACCACATAAATTTAAAAGTCAAATAATATTACTTTACACTGTGTAAATATCACATAAGTTAGAGGGAAAAATCAGCTTGTGATATTTAATAAATTCTGGTAAACTAGCATGATTCAGCAGAGCTACTCTGTATAACAATATGCTACAGAAGCCAATATTTACTAACCCACTCAATTAGCAGAGATTACATTTATAAGCTTATATTAACTTTAAACTGCTCCATTATTATCTTTGGTTCTGGTCAGATCGCATTCACATAGAGGTAAATCAGATCTGCTTATTTGTGAAATGAGATATTTTCCTGTTCCTATTCTGTTGGTACATCCCAAACTCTTCTGACTTTTCTAAACATTAAATAGCTCATATTAACTATAATATATTAAAATATATTTTCATTCCCATTATCATAAATAGTGTTAATAGCTCTGCAGCTGCTACAGTAGATCAAACGGTCATGTGGTCAAGAGACACTCCAATTGTTCGATACAACCTCCTTGCTTTCCTGTTACATAAGGGAACTTGTAATCTTTAATTGCCTAAACAACCAATTCCTGAAATAGTTTGTCTTTTTTATTGTGTTTGGTTACAAAACTGACATTCAGGAATGTAATAAACCAGTAACTTTCTTCCCTCAAAACAGTAACAATTTTTGCTGGCGGCGCTTGCATGTCTGAGGAATTGCCCAGATCACAGTCAAAAAATAAAATATATAAATAAAAAAATGGTAGAAGAGGATTTATTAAAGTGGTTTGTGTAAATGTGCCATGTAAAGCTGGAAGGTTTTTTGTAAAGGTCACCTTTGTCAACAGAGTAGATTAATGATGGGTAAAGCCCACAGTGCTCTCTCTAACACATTTACAGACCACATCTATTGTAACATTAGTCTGCCATGCAAGGAATTTATGTCGCCACAGGATGAGAAAAAAAGGAATTGGGAAATGGGCAGCATAAGCTGTGTAATTTGTTGCATTTCTGAAAACAGCCTATCATTAGATACATCGGAGGAGACTTGAATTAACCTTAACTTTGAAACAGTCTTTCACTGTAGAGGTCGTGTGAATGTTGACTGTAGGCAGGCATCAAAATGAGGTCATGTGTTTCAAGAGCAAATGGGAATCTGTGGGAGTCCTACGTTCCTCTGGGAAATATGGCAAAATGTCTTTAAATATCTTCACATACACATACGAGGGAGGCGAAGATGATCGCACTGTACCGCAGCCATTCGTGTCTTTGGCTTATTTTCTGAGGGGATTAATGACAAGGTTTCTATTATAGATTCATTTGTGGACTAGAAAGCTGCAGACACTTTTAAAAAAGGAAATTTACACATAAATCTGATTTGAAATGTGTGAGAAACCAATGTGTGTTGCTAAAGTTGACCTAAGTTCTCTAAAAAAGGAAAATAAATGTTACAATTTCACTGTTAAGGCTTTCGGTCGTTCTGATGTGTCCTGTTCTGTGTCCAGCAGAAAGGCTTCACGCCGCTGCATGTGGCGGCAAAGTACGGCAAGATGGAGGTGGCCAGTTTGCTCCTGCAGAGGAAGGCCCCGCCTGATGCTGCTGGAAAGGTGAGGCTTTTATATTTCTTATCGATTTATCAAAAGAAAACTCTGTTGCACAACCTGTTTTAGGTTTAAATGTTACTAGCATTTAAGAATGGTATTGGTTTCAGATGTTGAACTGTTTTCTGGGCAGGAAATGTGCCCAACAAAAACAACAAAAAAACTTTAGATTTAAACTTTTTAAATTATATTTGCAACACATTTTATTGATAGAAACATCTGTGAAACTCCTGTTGCCGTTGCAGACAACTTGGTACAGACAGCAGATGTTTTTCTTGTGGCAAAAATCTTGCTGGCAGTTTGACCTTCTCTCCCCTGATACACACACACACACACACACACACAAACACACACACACACACACACACACACACACACACACAAACACACACACACA
>JAUBOC010000089.1:14282112-14302568 GCA_032275365.1 Anablepsoides cearensis
CCTCTCACCTTGGATCGCCCCCCCCCCCCCCCCCACCCCCACCCTCAGGTTCTGGCTCGCAGACTGTCACCAGATTCCTGAGACGGTGAGTCTGGCGTCTCAGTTATACCGGGAGCTGATCTGCGTGCCGTACCTGGCCAAGTTTGTGGTGTTCGCCAAGATGAACGACCCCATTGAGGCTCGGCTGCGCTGCTTCTGCATGACAGACGACAAGGTGGACAAGACTCTGGAGCAGCAGGAGAACTTTGAAGAAGTGGCCCGGAGCAAAGATATCGAGGTAATGTCACTTTTTTTTATTTCAACCTTGTATTTACTACATCCTCATGATGTGACAATATATATGTCTCACATTGGTGTTCCTCAGGTTCTGGAGGGCAAGCCTATCTATGTGGACTGCTATGGCAACCTTTCACCTCTCACCAAAAGTGGGCAGCAGTTGGTTTTTAACTTCTACTCTTTCAAGGAAAACAGACTTCCTTTCAACGTGAAGGTATAAAAAATGTCCCACCTGTCGCCACACCTGTCTGCTAGCATGGAATTATTATGGTAGCTAGTGTTTATAACAATGAAATGCTGTTGTGCAGTTCATTTGGCAGGAAATGCTTTGAAAGTCATATAAATGATGGGGTTTAAAAAATAAATGCTATGATTTGCCTACTGATTTTTATTTCTTTTCCCAGCACATTTAGAATGACAACTGTGATTTTTAGAGCAAAAAGATGAAAGAAAAAAAAATAAAAATAAATAAAAAGGGCTTTAATGTACGGAAGAGGATTAAGGCCACTGAAAAATAAAAAAAGAATTCTGACTTTAATCTCAGAATTCTGACTTTTTTCTCAGAATTCTGACTTTAATCTTAGAATTCTGACTTTTTTTCTCAGAATTCTGAGATTAAAGTCAGAATTCTGAGAAAATAGTCAGAATCCTTTTTTAATTTTTCCAATGGCCCTAATCCTCTTCCGTATGAATGTGTTGTTCAGCTGCTGATGCAATTTATTTTGCTATCATCTACAGATCAGAGACATGGGCCAGGAGCAATGTGGCCGTCTGTCCTTCCTGAGAGAACCCAAAACCACAAAAGGCCTTCCACAGACTGCCATATGCAATTTAAATATCACACTGCCAACCCACAAGAAGGTAGGATCACCATATTTGAACTTCTCATCGTGTAAGGCCATATCATGTCACCCACATGGAAATAAAGTTGCCTGACAGATAGTGATGCTGTCCAGACATAAAGAGAAGCCACTGAGGCACGTTTGGTTTGGAGACGACTGCCTGCTGCTTGTGTCTTTTAATAGTAGTAAAGCCTGTGCCAGTCATAAGACCCCACAACGTACACACGGAGCCGCAGGTGCACATCATGCTTTGATTTGTTGCTTGGCTCACTGTGGGCACACAAGAATAAGGCAAAAAAAAAGTCTGTTTGTTGTGGCGTTGATTGATTACAAAAACCTGCAACTGTTTTGCTTTTGCTTTTGTTACTTTGCTCTTTGTTTTATGTATTAACCCCATAGACTTTTTCTGAAGCACTTTGTTGTTTTTGCTGCTCCATTTTCATCCCCTGAGTTTTGTTTTCCAAACACCCCCTTCCCCCGCTCACTATAACTCCCCTGCTGTCCATTGTGTCATCTCTCCTCTCCTCTCCCGCAATGCATCTTGGAATACCACAGGATATGGAGTCTGATCCTGATGATGAGGTAAACAAATTCTTCATCATCACATGGAACTGCTTCTTATCAGTCACTCTTTTTTTGTTGCCTTTACCGCCAATAATTACGTTAAATACGTTAATAAGCGTATGTGTTGCAAAGATTTTGTCTCTGTGCAGTGCCCGAGTCTGTGAAATGCTGCTGACAGCTTGCTTTTTTTTTTTTTTTACCTACATATCTACGATAATAATAATAATAAAATTACCCAATGAAGTGCATGAAGAGAATGGCAAATGTTTTAGTCAGCAAAGCTTTTTTTATCTGTCCTAAGTTCAGAGTATCCAATTTATGTGCCACATCTCTTCTTATTACTCACCTCTTTCCGAAACATTTAGAAGTGAATCTCACACTTACTACTAACTCCTAGGGATTACTGTTCCATTAATCAACTAAACATGCCTCCTGGAGCCTGTAGCCTTTAACATTTGTTCACGGTGTGTTGTTGCCCTTGTTCTCGCCCTGTGTTATAGACTTGTGTGTGAAAAAACTACTGACACAGCTGCATGTCTTAAGAGTTGAGTAAATGGTGCTGGTTTCACAATTCATATTATATATAGTGGCCATGCGATCCATAATTTTAATTTCCATGAATCAGTTGAGCACACAAGCCTACTGATTAATATAAAAACAAGCCTTAATATACAAGTATACAATTTGGCACAATTTTCACTCTTTGGTTTCATTCGATAAGGTAACCTCACTTTTGTCAGTGAACGGAGGAAGTCACATGCAGATAATAACAATAACATAATTAACAAAAAAAAAATGCGCAGCACCTCCTATTGCTAGTACTAACAGCATGGATAGTGTCACTAAAAACAAGAAGGAACTGCATTGAATATAACTTGAGATTGGGGCTTTTATTGATAGGTTAAAACATTTTCTCGTATTTTTTTATGTTGAAAGTTTTTTTTTTTTAATGTTTTTATTTGTTCCAGACTGAAAAGCCAGAACGACGTCATACCTTTGCCTCCTTAGCTTTGCGTAAGCGCTACAGCTATTTGACTGACCCAGCAGCGAGTGAGTTTCCCATTTTTACTTTCAATACGTTTTTAATTGATTTTAGATTGTGTTGCAACTTCAATTAGTTTTAGTGTTTGGAATTTTTTATTTTATGAAGTAGTATAATTTTTTTTCATTACATACACATTAAGTGCAAAAACAGATTACGTGATCATCACTCAGCCACGTGGTCCTATGACATCACCGTACATCAGTCACTTGCATGGTTTGTGTGTGTGTTTGTGTGTTATGCTTCGCTTACCTACCCCATGTTGAAAAAATGTCTCTGTTTCAACTGTTATTTTTACATTTGTGGAAACATTTGTAAATTGTGTCTGTTCATTTATCACTTGAAATTTATGTGAAATAAAAATAAACAAATGAATTTTTCTCACACTTAGTCATCATTTCACTATTTTTTATTGGCTTTATGATTGTGTGCGGCTGTGTATATTAGTACCTAACAGGTTGCACTTTACTTTGGAAGGATTTTTCATACAATGATGCTATTTTGAAAATGCAAAAATGCAATGCTTTTTATAGTTAAAAATATTTATAGTTCTGACTTCAGAACATGTTTTTAGGACATTCAGAATAGGCGTGATTGCCTAAATTCCTGTTACATCTTTGTAAAGTGCAACTACATATTTTAGTAACATCCAAATGATTAAGATAATCATCTTTTTATGAAAAATATACACTTGTGGGGTCCTCTGGCATTGAAAGTGCACTGAATGAAAGGATACACATTTTATTCAGACATGCATTGTAAAAGGCACTGTGGCCAGGAGCAAGACAAATTGAGCACAACAAAAGTCAATGGAATTGTATTTTTCTATTTTTTTTTAATCTTTTTTCATGTCATTATTGTCACTCATACCATGTGTCAAACATTTCTGTTGTTCTCCACTCTCCACTCTGTACATTTTGTCTTTGAGTCCACATTACTTTGCATTTAAACCTATCTTACAATTTTTGTGTAAAATTTTACCTTTTCTATTGTGTATAATGCCCTTTTTTTAACTGACTCAAATTTCTCTTTCTGGTTTTTATGTTTTATTTCCAATTATTTTTCGTTAATTTTATGTTTACTTCTTTATTGTTTTAATTTGAATTATTACTGAAGAAACAACTGATCGAAGCACGCCGAGAACGCAGCCTTCTAGCTACCCTCACAAACCTGTCTTTTCAACAAGATCTTATCAGGCGTGGTCACCTGTTCCTGTCGCCCTCCCTGGCCAAGCCAAATCTGGGTTTGGCTCCCTCTCCAGTTCGTCATCCAACACGCCTTCTGCCTCTCCATTAAAATCTGTCTGGTCCATCAACTCTGTCTCTCCCATCAAGACCAACATTCCTGGATCACCTGCTTCCTCTGTAAAGTCAGCTAGTGACACAGCCTCTCCCATCCGATCTTACAGAACCATTTCCTCTCCAATAAAAAGTGTAATCAGCCAACCCCAGTACCCTATCCAGGTTACCCCCAGTCCCCTGGCCTCACCAGGTAAAAGTGTCCCAGATCCCTTGTCCATGAAAGGATTGGGGGTATTGTCTGCTAGGACCTCCCCCATTACTGTTTCAGGAGGAGGTACTCAACTTGAAAGAACAACAATGGGCTTGACCCCGCCAACGTCTCCTAAATCTTCTCTAAGTATGTTCAGCTCTCCCCTCCAATACAAAACTATAGTAGGAAGTTCTGCTGGCACATCAGCTTCCTCCTCACCCATAAAAACAGTCCCTGGTCTTTCCTCTGTGCGCTCTTTTGCCTCGAACGCCACTTGTCCTGCAAGGAATTTGTTTTCTTCTCTTTCATCCACATTGAAATCCAACAACTCAAGTGCTGCAGCTCTAATCAATGGCTCTGTGTCACCTTCACAGTACTGTTCTTCTTCCCCAACATCTCATCTCACCAGCAGTCTGCAAGAGAGAATACAAGCAACCACTAATGCCGCTACTACAAGTGTCAATGCAGCCTTTGATGAGGTTGAAAAGACATTCAATTCTTGCTCTGCTGGCTATGGCACCCTCAAGTCCTTGTCCTCTTCTGCATCCTCCTCATATCAGTCTATTAGGTCATCAGCCTCTGGTTCTCTTTACACCTCCCTTAGATCCTCTCCTAATGTCACCACTGCTGTAACCTCAAGTACAATGACTGTCCCAGTTTACTCTGTTATCAACGTGCTGCCAGAGCCCCAGTTTAAAAAGTTACCTGAGGTGTCCAAATCTGCTGCTGCTCTTCTGTCGCCCAGAAAAACTATTCCCTCTGACATGAACACCCAGTCCTCCTTTGCAAGAACTCTGTCCCCCATCAAAACTCCCCTTATTCCTGCTAGCATCAAATCTATCACTACATCACCATTATCATCCAGCCAAGAGATTCTGAAGGATGTAGCTGAAATGAAAGAGGATTTGATACGAATGTCTGCCATTTTACAAACAGACCCCAATTCTACAGCCAACAAAGGATTCAACACAAATTCTCCCAAGGAAGCTAAAATGGAAGACGAGGAGCCATATCGGATCGTGGAGAAAGTAAAACAAGACCTGGTAAAAGTAAGCGAAATCCTGACAAAAGATCCCAGCAAGGATGGTAGGACTTCTCTAGCAAGAGGTTCACTGGATGACATACACTTTTCGAAGTTACAAGTTGAGCAACCGCCAAGCAATTGGAGCTATCCACCAAGATATGAAACTGTGGTTTCTGAAGCCAGATCAAAAACAATACCTGACAGAGATTTTAATCTCTCCAAAGTAGTTGACTACTTAGCCAGTGATGTGGGGAGCAGCTCTTTTTCCAAAATGCACAACACTAGGAATAAAGCAGATGAAGACAAAAGAGAAGTAGAAGGCAAGGAAAAGCAGAAACGAGTCTTGAAACCAACTATAGCAGTACAGGAGCATAAGCTCAAAATGCCTCCAACAAACATCCGATCTTCACCTTCAGAAAAAGAAATTAGTAAAGTAGCAGATGCACTTTTTGGAGGAGACATGGTGCTAGAATCTCCAGACGATATTTTGCATGAGCAAGATAAAAGTCCTCTCTCAGACAGTGGATTTGAGACCAGGAGTGAGAGGACACCGTCTGCCCCTCAAAGTGCAGAAGGCATGGGTCCCAAGGGCCTTTTTCAGGATATCCCAGTTCCACCAGTAATCACTGAGACTAGGACTGAAGTAGTGCATGTCATCAGGAGCTATGAACCAGAGGATGAGAACCAGCCTCCAATGGAGGATGCAAATTCAGCCAGAATAATTTATTCAGATTTTAAAGGGAATCAGAGTTCATGTCCATCAAGTCCAGACCAACATAAGTGCTATTCAGTGAAAGCCAGCCCTGATGAAGATCCTATGGGTAAAGGGATGAGGGTAAAGGAAGAAACTCACATCACTACCACCACTAGGATGGTGTACCACAAACCACCAGGCATAGAGGCAACATCAGAGAGATGTGAGGAAACAATGTCTGTGCGAGACATAATGAAGGCTTTTCAGTCTGGGAAGGACCCATCTAGAGAACTGGCTGGACTGTTTGAGCATAAGTCTACGAAGGAAGATGCATCACTAAGAGTCATTGAAGATATCAACTCCAAACCTAAGGTTGAAAGAATAATTGAGGTTCATATTGAAAAGGGCAATAAAACAGAACCAACAGAAGTAATTATCAGAGAGACAAAAAACCATGCAGAAAAGGAAATGTTTTACTGCCCAGGAAGCAGACAAGAAAAAGATGAGCCTGAAGAGTCACTTCCAGTGTACTTTGATTCCCCCAGAGTGAGCACTCCAATGTCACAGGAAGAGGACAGTCGACCTAGTTCAGCTCAGCTTGTGACAGATGACTCATACAAAACATTAAAACTACTTAGCCAGCAATCTGTAGAATACCATGAAGATGAATCATCTGAACTTAGGGGAGAATCATACAATTTTGCAGAAAAAATGCTGCTTTCTGAGAAATTTAACCAGTCTCATTCAGACACAGAAGAATATTTGAGAGATAGGTCTGGGGTTCATTCACCAGATAGAGGCAATCACAGTCGGGGTAGGTCACTTGGGCCAAGAACAGAGTATGTATTTAGGTCATCAAGGAATGTTTTTGACAAATCTGGACGAATGGCCAATGTTGATGATAACTATGACAAACTGACACTTTTACAGTATTCTTCTGAGCCTGGCAGCCCAAAGCAATCTGTCTGGATGCGTGTGTCAGATGACACACAAGTTAAGGATAAAGAACAAATTGTGTATGAGGACAGAATGGATAGGACTGTAAAAGAGGCAGAGGAGAAACTCAGTGAAGTTTCTCAGTTCTTTCGAGATAGAACAGAACAGCTTAATGATGAGCTCTCATCTCCAGAGAAGAAATCTCGCAGACCAGATTTCAAAGAATCACGATCAGGTCCTAGTTCAACCCAGAGTAGCCCAGAGAGGTCGCCTTATAGAAGTGGTGGTAGTGGGGAGGACTGGAGCAGAGAGAGGCTAAGAGACAGGTTTGGCTCAAGTGACAGAAAATGTGCCAGTTTACCCAGCAGTCCAGAAAGAAGAGTATTGATGCAATTCAGTGATGCAGACTCGAGAAAGCAAAGTGATGGTAAAGCAAAGGGAAGTGTAGGTGAACCTCCAAAACCATTTCAAATGTCTTCCTCTAAAGTTAGTGCAGTAAGGCTAAAATTTGAGCAAGAGGCTCAAAAGCAAGATAGGAGTCCTCAAGCTGGCCAAAATTCAAACCCTCCTGTCAGAAAGCTTCAGGAAACTAAGCTACCTGTGTATCAGGTGTTTGCAGGTTCTAGTATGCCAAAAGCACCAAATAGTCCAGGAAACCAAAGGAAATGTTCGGAGACAGAAATAAATAAGTTTTCACCCAAGCATGAAACCAGTGAAAAAGATCAGGAAGAAAAAATGTTCAAAGCATGGGAAAGCCAAGGGTATAAACCATCTAATCCCCCTTCTCCAAAAGTATCTAAATCTTCAATTCATGATACTACAAAAGACTGCGGCAGCAGTGACCAAAGACAAGACACTACTAAAAAAGTAATCTATTCAGAATTTGTTGTTAGAGAAAGTCCAAATAGTAATGATGGTCTAAAAAAAAACTCGGAATCACAAATTCCTGTAAGAAAGTTGTCTAATTTTTCAGAAAATCACAAAACTTCCTCTTTAAAATTAGATGGGCCACATGAAAATTTGAGGTCTCATACACCTACTTTAACTAAAAATCGGTTACACAGTAACTCTGATTCCAATAAGTCTACTCGTGGATCCTCTGTAGGAAAGTCTACATCTTCAGAGAGTAGCCAGTCAAATGTAGTGTGTAATGGTGTTGATGATGACCAAGTAGAATATTTGGACCAAGTAACTCCTGTAGTTGTCACTGAGGGTTTCAAAGACATTAAACCCTTACCTGTGTATGTCAGCATACAAGTAGGAAAGCAGTATGAGAAAGAAACAACCTCAGGGCAGCTGGGCACATACAAAAAGATAGTAAGTCATGAGAGTAGAACAGTGCATGAAACTAGAGGTACATTTTACACTGTCAAACAAAAGCAGGTTTCATCTCCTCAAGGAAGTCCAGAAGATGACACTCTAGAGCAAGTTACTTTCATGGATAGTTCTGGGAAAAGCCCTGTCACCCCTGAGACCCCCAGCTCAGAGGAAGTAAGCCTGGCATCCAGAACACCAGACTCTGTGATAGGGTTCATGGCAGGCATGCCAAGCACCATCCCAGAGGAGTCTGAGGAGGAAGAGGGAAAAACCTTTATCTATAAAGATCCCTCAAAGGAAAGGTCCAAGCCAGCTGCTTCAGAGAACCGTAATCAAAAGCAGGATGAAGAAAGAGGAAAGTCAAAGGACAAAAGAGTTGCATATATAGAGTTTCCACCCCCTCCTCCTTTAGAAGCAGAGCAGTCTAAGGCTGAGAAAATAGCTTCACGAGCCACTTCTCACACAGAGACTGAAATGATGGAGGTAAACTTACAAGAAGAGCACGACAGGCATCTTTTAGCTGAGCCAATCATCAGAGTTCAGCCACCATCCCCTATACCCCCTGGAGCTGATAATAGTGACTCTAGTGATGATGAGTCTGTCTTCCATCCTATCCCTGCCAAAAAGTATACCTTCAAAATGAAAGAGGAAGCAGAAAAACACCAGAAACCCAAACGGTCAGAGAAAAACGGAAATGATAAGGAATCTGGAGTTAATGGTGTAGTAAAAGGGGAGGATATTGACTTTGAACAGAATGGCAACGACCAGTCAGTTACTGACTGTTCCATAGCAACCACAGCTGAGTTCTCCCATGACACGGATGCAACTGAAATTGACTCTTTAGATGGGTATGACCTTCAGGATGAAGATGATGGACTGAGTGAGGACCCCAAAACATCAAGTTTGTCTACTGATGGAAAAACGGCTGATCGCTCATTTGGTCAATCTAAACTTGAAGTGATAGAAGAAGAAAAGTATGAGGAAGGAGGGGATAATGGAAAGACTAAAGGCAACCAAGCTGCAGTAAAAGGTGGTGGAGATGACAAAGACTATACCCTTGAAGGAAGACACCCTGACAGGCAGGGTTTTGCAGAAAATTATTTTGAATACCAACTTCAGGAAGAGCTGAATTCAACTTTTAAAACTGTTGCCACCAAAGGGCTGGACTTTGATCCGTGGTCTACAAAAGGGGTTGATAATGAAGGAGTTTTTGAGTCCAAAACAAAAGAAGAGGACCCCAAGCCCTTCAGTTTATCAGTGGAGGACAAATCCCAGGCTACAACACCAGACACAACCCCTGCTCGAACACCAACTGATGAGAGTACACCGACTAGTGAACCTAACCCCTTTCCTTTCCATGAAGGGAAGATGTTTGAGATGACTCGCAGTGGTGCTATTGACATGAGCAAGCGGGACTTTGTTGAAGAGAGACTTCAGTTTTTCCAGATTGGTGAGCATTCCTCTGACCCTAAAACAGGGGAAAAGGGGAGAGGGGGCAAAATCCTGGGGGTACTTTCCTCTCCATCAAAAACAGGAGAGAGATCCTCAGTAGATGGGAAAGTGAAGGTTCTACCTACTAGCGATACTACCTTAGACAGCAACACTACATCAACAACACCAGCAGCAACAACAGCAAAATGCATCTCTACACAGCCTGGCAGTGACACAGGCTTTGCTGGTACTGATATTCCTGCTTGTGAAGCCATAGCTGAGACTGCCTCATCCTGCACAATCACAGCCTCTAAGGTTGATTCCAAATTACGAACTCCTATTAAGATGGGCATAGCTGCCTCCATAACTGTGAAAAAAGATTCAGGGGATCTCACCGATTGTAAAGCTGAAATATCAGAGGGTCAGATGGTGCCAGAATACATTAGTATAGAGAGTCAGTGTACAGAGAAACAGCATAGCAGCCATTCTGAGTCGAGGCAAGAAAAGAGAGACTACCCTTCTGAAAACTCCAACAACAACAATAACCTTGAGTCCTCAAGTGTTCAGGCCAACTATATTCAATGTGGTAGTGTGGTATTTAATTTGCAGTCCTCCTCTGAGCCCACTCTTCAAAAAGCTCGCAGAATAGAAACATTGTGCTGTAGAGAAAAGATTGAGAGAGTGGAGGTGCACAACAGCAGTCAAGCACAGGAGCAGAAAAATGAAACCATTAAAGAAAATGAGGTAAAGCAGCCCAAGTCAAGGCTTCCAGTTAAAGCAGCAGGGTGGTCATTTCATACACATGGAACAGCCATTGGCAAGCAGAAGCCTAAACAAGCAGTAAAAGTTGAGATCAGGAAAAAAGGAACGCCAGTCATAGCCAAAGTTGAGCCTAGATCAAGGATACCAATCAAAGATGTTAAAAAGAGTAGTCTGGCTGCAACAGCTAGCTTACCTGTTTCAGTTAGAATTACCTCACAAGCAATGAAAACACTGAACACAGAAAGAACAGCCATAAAGTTGCCCACAAGATTACCACTTAAGGACAGACATCAACTCAGCAGTGTCTCAAGTGAGGGAGCATCTAGACAGAACAGACAGGAAAACCCTAGTGAGCTTTGTAAGCGCACCATCGAGTACTTTAAGGACATTAGCGGGGAGACGATAAAGTTGGTGGACCGCCTGTCAGACGAGGACAAAAAGACGCAGACAGAGCAGTCGGAGGAAGACAGCACCTCCCGAAGCACCTCTCTGTCGGACGCCTCCCAGCCTTCCCAGCCCTCCCAGCCCTCCCGCTCATCCAGGTCTGGTAGAGGTTCGAGGGCTGAGGCCGGGGCCGCGTCCGTAAGGGCAAAGGTGGCGACGACGGACAGGGCTTCCGGCAGTGAGAGGAGCAGGAGGAGTAGGCGGACTGGTGGGAAGGAGGGCAGTCAGGGACTCACAGGGTCTCGAACACCTCCCATCGCGGAGATCAAGCCTAGTTTGTAAAACTTTCACACTATGTTTAAAATACATCTATATAGTTGAATATTTCACTTTTAGTTGCATGACATTGTTGTGATCATTTAATGGATTGATGGAATGCCTGTGGCGTGTTTTACATACTCTCCTCAAAACAGTAGCTGTCATTTAAATTTATTTTTTGTCATTGATGTACTGTGTACTGTGCTGTCAGTGTCACAAGATTCTCTTTCCTCCCTTTTTTTCATTTTTCAACCCTGTTAAACATAAGAAAGCAAGCATGTCAGTAGAGATGAATGGACACTGGCACAACCAGTCCTATGTTTGACAACTTCTTGGTCTATCTGTCTATTTGTCTGTGCAGGATGGTTATTGATCTATTGTAATAGTTGTTTTTTTTCATGTAATTGTCCTTGAGACTAACCAGTGTTTACAAATAACACAAAGTAGTGTGTTTGCATGGTCACATTTTAGATTTGTAGAGTTATAAGTTCATCATTGAGGATCATATTGTGCTTTGTTTTGTGTATTTGTCATGATGAGAGTTACTGCCTGCTTAAAGGATACATGCCACAAATAGTCACAGAGCACCACCTACTTTTATAGACACATTTAAGTTGACCATAATGTCTGTAGTACAAAATATCCTTTTCTTGCCATCTTGGAGTAAATACTACAAAACAATCTAATTACTTTAAATTCTAACTACTGCTGAAAATTGTGACAAAATTGTTTTCTTTGTCATAAGTTACTGCTGTATAATCAATTACTTGATGAGATGCAGCTAAAATATTTTAATCAATTTTGTACCAGTGGCTTTTAAGATTTAAAGATAAGCAAGTGGCCACAAAAGGAAAATGACTCATTTAATTTTCTCTCACATTAACATAAAGGGGATGAAGAATGCTCATTATGTTAATGTTCCACTATGCTCTTTCATTATCAGGTCCCCAAAGTCCTTGTGAGCGTACAGACTTGCGCATGGCTATTGTTGCAGATCACCTAGGACTCAGTTGGACAGGTGAGTCAGTTTGCTTTTCTCCTTTTCCTAATAACCTAGATTTTGCAGTAGTTCTAGCTAGTTCTAGTACATTTTGTTGATGGTCTTATAGATGGTGAAGTGCATTAATGTTAAAGTTAAAGATTTTACACTCACAAAAAAAGTGATAGCACTTTTGAGTTTTGTTTTTGTTATATTTTGTGTGTTTTATGTCACTACACAGAGCTGGCTCGGGAGATGAACTTCACAGTGGATGAGATCAACCACATCAGACTTGAGAACCCCAACTCTCTGACAGCACAAAGCTTCATGCTTCTGAAAAAATGGGTCAGTCGAGAAGGGAAAAATGCCACAAGTAAGTCAATTTCTTACATCTGGAGATCTGACTTTTTTCTTTCCACTGTGTTACAGTCCTGCGTTTTATCAATGACAAAAAAGTTTGTCACTTTAGTGGGGGTGAAGGTTCTAGCTTTTTAGGATTCATTTCCTCACTGTCGCATACCTTCCTCTCGCTTTTCATGTTTGTCTTGCCATGACTTCCATTCATTATTTGTTTTCAAACCTAATTAAAAAAAAGCTTTTACAATGAATAAAACAATCAAATAATTAATTTTTGCACAGAATTTCCTTGTGAATAGTTTTTTTGTTTGTTTTTGACAAACCTTTCTTCTTTTGTTTCTCCCACAGCGGATGCCTTATCAGCAGTGTTAACCAAAGTCAATCGAATGGATATTGTGACGTTACTGGAGGGTCCAATATTTGACTATGGCAATGTTTCAGGCACGAGATGTTTTGCCGACGATAACGCTGTTTTCCGGGATCATGCTGATGGTAAAGTTCAACTCTGCTTAGCTGATTTCTTACCTCTCCCTGCTACCATTTTTGTTATATTACTGTGTGAGTCCTAGTGCAATTCTTATAGTGCATGTTGCATACTAAAAACTGCTATAAATGTTCCTCAGTTAAGTCTTACTTGTTTAGAATTTTTTTAAACTATGTAGAGTCTGATTTTCTCCATTTATTTAGCTAAGCTCTTCTAGTTCTCCTCCAGTTCCTCTGAGCCTTCCTTGGATAGATGAGAGAATCTGTGAAACCGAACTGCCTCTCCTCCTCCTCCTGCATCCCTTTACTTCCCCATAGTACTATGAGCTGCCGATAACAGCATATACAAGCTCTTAACCAAATTAAGAGCCACCACATGTGCGTTTCCCCAATTTATCCACATTATTCATTCTTTGTCTCATTCACAAGCATGTTTCATGTTTTTTCAGTGTTTAATGTGTTTTTCTCTCTTTTTCTCCAACTTTTATTTGCCTTTGCATGTTTGTTTCCTCTTTCCATTTTCCACAGTGTGTGTAATTATCCCCTTAACTCCCAGGAGCACAGGAGCCTTTATCCTGAGTGCTCAAAGTCCCATTTTTCCAACACCGACACCAACTCCTCCACCTACACCACTCACTCATGCTGCAGCAGCTACCTGCCCTCTCTTTTCCTCACGCCGTTCCCCAAGTTACGAGTCTTCCATTTCGCTGAAAGACTTGGCGCCTTCAGTGCCACACGAGCCTTCTCGATCCACCTTCCTCCGCTCGCGTTCCTCTCGCCTCGTTCCTCAAAGCTACCCTGCAGAGTCTTGTCAGTCCCCTGCTTTTTCTTTCTTCCCCTGTCTGTCCTCCCCTATCCCTCTGATCACCTCACCATTACCTTATTCTGCTCCTAACTCGCCATCATCTTTTTCAACCACATCTGTTCCGACTTCTCCTTTATCCGTCCCAGCCACGCCCACTTCAATCCTTCCCCAAGCAGAGTTTATCACTCTTTCACTCACGTTATCTGGCTCGTCTTCTGACCCTACACCCACCATCAAAACCACCTCCATATGTCCCTCTGGTGATCCCACTTTACCTCAGCCAATGGCTACCCCTGCTGCACCCAACCTATCTTCAGTCCCAGCCTCAACCTCCCCTTCCATCAGCATCTCTCCAAGCAAAGAGTCTTTAGTGGCTCACCTGGCCTCCTTCCCCTCCTCCCGCCCCGTTTCCCCTCTCTCCGTTTGCACTCTTCCTCCTGTCTCCCCCTCAGGTTCTCGTTGTCCCAGCCCCAGTCCTCCCTCGCCTCCTCTCCGCTCCCTGTCTCCCTGTCCTGTTTGCCAGTGCAAGTGTGCGCCTTCCGTCACCCCACCTCCCGCTCGAGCTCGCAATGATCCATCTAAAATAGAAATATTCATTTAGAGTGCTCTCTCTCTCGTTTTTTGTCCTGTATCTTCTTTTTGACTCATCCCTTTTCACGTCTCTCATCTGTCATGTCCATAACGTGAGCATGTAACAGAACACCCTGGCAATTGTTTTTTAATCTTATCATATCTCTTGCTACGACTCAAGTAACCTTATGGTGCCACTAATGTGTTCCACTTTTAGCATTTAACCTTTCTAAAACACTTTCTGAAAGACAAAATTAACATTAAATCTAAAGAAATGTTTCAAACTAATGTCAAAATATATATTAAAAAAGAGGATTGTATATGAATTGTTTATATTTGTGTATTTTTTTGTTTGTTTTGTTTTGGTGCGGGGGTGGTTGCATGTTTTTGGAACACATCCTAGTGGTTTCCTGGGTACATGCTTTGCACTTTAGTCTCTGTGTCCATGTCATATTGTCATATGGTGTTTGTGCTAAGATTTCAGTGGGGGGGGTTTGTGTGTGGTGTATGCTTTTGTGGCTTCCATATGTGTTTGTCTGTACATTTGTCATCCTGTCACCTACAGATTATCAGAGCATTCTCACGGAGCTGCAGTCTCCTGCCGCTCTGCAGTCCAACCCCTGCTTCTTGGAACCCGAACTCCCAGTCACCCCTAACCCTACCCTTGCCCACCATCAACCATACCATTACCCAGACTCAGACACCCCCTTACACACCGTCACCCAGCCTCAGCCTCCACCCTGGAGTCCAGAGGTGGAGCCTTGTAGCAGAGAGCCAGACAGCCCTCCTAAAAGTCCCCCCAGACCTTGCGAGCTTGCCCTGAGCATCCCTACCTTTGAACTTCCTGAGCCTGATCCTTCTAAGATCCGAAAGCCCCACATTGCTTTGAACGACCAGCTGCTTTTGAGCGAAGAGGAAGACAAGTCTGTTCATGAGGTGGAGCCTGCCCGCAAGCCAAGATCACCGTCCTTCCCAACGATGTGTGACTCCGACTTTGACATGGCGTACTCTACATCCTCTCCTTCACCGTCATCCGTGTCATCGATAACTCCGTCAACCCCTGACCGAGCACAACTGAGTGATGGAGGAGAACGACCGGGCGTCTTGAATCAAGTGAAGGAGGTTGCTGGTTGGAAAGCAAGGGAAATGGAAGTGACAAAAGAAATGGAGAAAGTTGTTGAGATGGTTGCAGCACAGTTAGCCGAGGAAAACAGGTTAGTTGAAAAGTGGGTTGAGCAGGATTTGATCAAAAATGTGGAAAGAAAATGTGAGATGATCACAAAGGACAGATCTAAGACAACACCAGATGAACATATCATTCTGGTGGAACAGAAGTGGTCTGTAGAGCAGGGAAAAAATGAAATGAAGGGGGAAGAATGCAAGGTTGAGAAAATCGAAAATGTTCAACATGTAACTCTCAGCCTGATAGAAACGGATTTTAAATTAGAAAAAGGTGCAGCAGAAGCAGAAACTGACAAAGAGGATATCGATCAAACATCTGGGATTCAAAAAGTTCATGAGGGCTGTGAGGAAGGCCTCCAGAAGGAAGACAGAAAGCATGACACTGATGGAGAGCTTCAGTTTAAAGATATAGACACTTTTCTCACATCAGAAGAAAATCTGGCACCAGAAGATCATTCTGTAGCTGACCTTTCCCCTCAGGACTGGACTGAAGCACTTAAGCAACTCCAGCCCAGTGAGTCTGGATCCAATGAGGAAGAAGAGGAGGAGAGAAGCAAAGATGAGGCATTAGCATCTCCACTGGAAGAGGTGAAGGAAGAAAAAGGCTCAGAGGAGAAGGAGGAGGACGACAAAGAGATGACGGAATCCAGAGATCCAAAGGGTACTGAAGAGGTTGAACATGCAGACAAAAACATGTGTTCACTTTCAGGTTGGCACAGTGATTCATCCAGTGTCAACGTGGAACCGCCAACGCCGGGCCGCAGTGTCAGCTCAGACCTGCTCGACAAACAGGAAAGGTACAAATAAAACCAAACCTTCCCGTTGAAACAGTTTTCCATAAAGTAGTAACTATTCCAGAATTCTTACGACTAGTATCTAATAAACCTGATTAGACTAGAAGATAATTTGATATTTTGCGTTTCTACTCAAAACAGCCATGAAAACTCTAGTGACTCCATCACTTCCTCGTCTCGGGCAGAATCAGGGAGGTCCCGGCCAAACGGCAATAATTCAAAGCACTCACCTCAGGACGGCTCATCAGAATCATCAAATGGCAGGAAGGATGGAACGCTGGTGTCAGAGAAAAAAGTTCAGGTAATGATATCAATTAATCCAACAAAAAAAATCTATTCTAAAAGGCCATAACAAAAGTAAAAAAAATGCAGTTATTTTTATCTCCTGTATGTCATCAATATGTTGAATTGTGGTTCAGTTTTTGAAAAGGTAATTTCTCAACCATGCTGTTCCAAGTTTCTCTAGTTCAACACATCCAACCACGGAGCTCCAGCTTAAACACTAACAGAATGTGAAGTAACACTGTTGTGTGATCCCCTCCACAGCGAGTTAGTGTAGAGTCTGGTTCAGAGGAAGAACAGACCGTAACCACCAGAATCTTCAGACGCCGTCTTATTTTAAAGGTGAAAGCCTGGAACTGAGGCTCACTGGATTTGGCTTGGTTTAGTTTAGTTTTTACTGCTAAATCTGGTGTGTGTGCTCTGGTAGTTTTTGCTTTGTGTTGTGATAGGTTTGCTACTGACCATACCACAGATGTTGACTGAATACTAACTGGGTCTGTCTGACATGAACATTCTTTTCTCTTGAGGTTTCCTTGCGGTGTGGTGATTGGGAAGGATTTTTTTTTTCCTTTTTCTGTTTTCGTGACTTTGTTTTGTCATCAACAAATCGTAGCACATATGCTAACCACCGACACTTGCAGGGGGAAGAAGCAAAAAATATCCCGGGCGAGTCTGTGACAGAGGAACACTATATGGACCACGATGGGAATCTCATCAGTAGAAAAGTAATGTATAAATGGTTTCCTGTGTCTCATCTACCTCTGAAATTCAGTGTGGGTAAAAGTTTTATTTAAAACAGGCCAACCTTCAGATCTTTTCTTTTTTTTTTTGTCAATATTCTACTTCGGCCAGGTGATCAGAAAGGTTATTCGACGAGTGTCAACTCCCACTCCAGAAAACCAAGGAGGTAGCAGGTGGCACAGTGACCTCCAGCTCTGTCCCACTCTGCAGGATTATGAGTCAGAGGTTGGCATGAAGATACATTTTCACTGTGTTGCTTCAAGGTTTAACCCACGTTGGAATGCAATTTTCTTCTTCTGAGAAGGCATCATTTGACTGTAATCACTGGGATGTTAATGGCAAATCAAAAGTTGTACTGAAGATTCATAAGCATTTATCTCACAATAAACCAATTCAAAAAATCATTCTAATTGACGTAAATGTAATTATGCATTTACATTTTTATTTTATGTTATAAAATTTACTGATAGATTTTAAAGTTAATTAGGAGGACGGATGAAATAAGAAATAATGCTTATTGATGTTTGAGTGCAACTTTAAGTGCAAAAAAAAGTGAATCAGTTTGATTTTTTTGTATTGTTTTTGTGGGATACATTTTATTAATTATATTGGGAAAACAATGTTTGGCACAAAAAGTAAGAAAATATGTGTTTGGTAGATTTCTCTGTTGTAACGATGCTTCTTGGCAATACATATTATACTGTCACCTGATTGGCAGCACCTGCGGGTACCAGGAGCTCAAAACAAGTGTCAATAGCAACAGCAAAATAAACAGTTTAGCAGAGATGTGGCAATTTTTTTAAGTGTGCAACCCGCATACTCAGCTCTGCTGCTCATCCCACAGATACGTGTTCCTTACAAATGTGGCACCATTTAAAAGGGAAAATAACAGGCTTTTCAATAGCATAAGATTTCCAAGAAGCATTGTTACAACCAGAGGTGTATAAAATGCTACATCAAAGTAACAATACCTTAACAGAAAATGACTTTGGTAAAAATGGATTTCACTGATAAAATGAGGTATTTCGTTAAAAGTCATAAATCTGCTCACAAAACTCGGAAAAGTGAAAGTAAAAGTACTTTTACACACACTGTAAAAATGAAGTGTTGAATTTACCTAACCTTAAAGTGCCTGTGACGTGTGTTATCCTTCAGATACAGAAAGTCAGATAAAACAACTTTATATTTAAGAAACTTTGCATAATACACTTGATTTTACTCCTTTTGTCACATAAATTGCATATTTTCTTTTAAACTTGGCTCAGCTAAAGTGAAACAGGAAGTGGCATCAAAGGGGAACGCTTTAAGAAATACAACTTTATTGAAACAATATTTAAACTTTAACTGTTCTTCATCTCTTTGATGGTGACTCAAAATAATCTAAAGAAACATCATATTATTCTCTAAAGTCTGTGTTAGCTGTTGTAACAATGCTCTGTTTACATTCAGACATTCCCCTTTGACATCACTTCCTGCTATTTCACATGCAAATATCTCATCAATTGTTCATCTCAGCAGTGTGAAATTTGTTTTGCAACATGTTATTAATGTTATCTTTCTAAAAATGTGTTCATATTTATTATAAAAATTTGATGTCACAGACAAATTATATCAAGTAGTTCCACTTAACCGAGCTGAGTAAATTCAACAGTGCATCAGCAACTCCTTTCATGATGAGTTACGGTTATATTTAAATTTAAGTATATTTTTTATGTTTTGAATGTAACAAAATAAAATTAAAAGTTAAAAGTACACATCTTAAAAAATATATATTTGTAACAAAGTAAATGTACTTCATTGCTGTACGTCTGGTTTTGACAAAGAAATAATCTACCAAACACAAAAATCATTACTTTTTGTGTTAAGCTTGTTTTTCACTAACGCTGGAAAAAGTGCATCCAGGCACAACCTTGCATGGTGTTTTTGTTGCTGTACTCGTTGTGTTCGAAAACAAAAGAAGATGCTGACTGTTTTACTGATCTGTCAACAGGACAACTAATGAGTGCTGTGATTTTCTGGTCCAATTACAGTCTATCTCTGTTGTTTCTAACTCTGTCACAATAACCTTCCTCTTAAAGGTAGAACTGGTGCGGTGTCGGTCCTAATTATGCTTTATAATAAAGCAATTACTAACCTTTGCAAGTGTCAAAGCATGAACTGCTTTGAATAAAAGCACTACGAAATGAAACCATTATATGATCGCTGCTGATAGTGTGGTGTGTTGTTCTTCTGTTTGCATTTCAGTTTCCGATTTCAGATTCATCTTCACTTTCAACTTGTTTCCGTGCAAACATAGGAGAAGAAGGCATTTATTCCAATATATTTCTGTTTGTGCTTTGTAGCAGGGAGAAACATCCAGGAAAAGCAGGCGGCCAGATGAGAGAAGATCAGGGGATAAAAGCACCACTCATAGGGATGGTTTTCTCTCAGCAGGTACTGTCTTACAATAACTAAAATAACTAATAACTCTAGCTTTTTTAGCGTATATAAGTGTTTGTTTTTACAGCAGACATTTTGACACATCATAACAGGAAATGTAAAAATTATGAATAAATTCTACTTGTTAGACATCCTACTTTGCATGAACGCTTGCCTTTTACAGTTTACTGGGACACTAAAGGAAGCGGAACCTCACCTGTAATGTTATTACAGTGTAAAATGCTTGCAGTCATTTACAACTGCATGTCGAGTTTCAGTGGAAGCTGTAACCGTTTGTCGTCAGGCAGAAGCTGTGAGCTGTCAGCTTCAATGACGCTGAAGCTTTTTACAAATTAACAGCTATGCTGCGCAGACGAGCCAAGCAGTTTAAATTCATAAGACAAAATTGTCAAACCTTATTGACTGCATAAAATATTAATTGTATACTAAAAACTTTTTTGTGTGAATTTATTTAACTAGACTTCAGTGTTTTGTACTTTAAAGGATTTTTATGTAAATGTTTAATACACAAACAATTTGTAGCTGTTTTTGTCACTAAATGCAAGGTGAGGATGGTTTTACCAATGTTTTATCAATCCTTGAAATTTCTCCATACTATAGTAAGAATAAAAGTACAATTTCTATGACTGTATATCTCTTATCAAACTGGATGAACCGTTGGCTGTTTCTCAATTCATGGGTTGCAGCCGACGTCGACCACGCCGACGTCGGCTGCAGTAGACGTGGGCTGTAGGCTGCTCGTG
>JAUBOC010000089.1:14303658-14317560 GCA_032275365.1 Anablepsoides cearensis
ATAATATAATATAATATAATATAATATAATATAATATAATATAATATAATATAATATAATATAATATAATATAATGGGCTGTGCAAGAACAAAATAAAACATGCCTTGTTTTACAGACTGTAGTTACCTATCAGAATTTGACATAAGTAATTAGAATTTGCCTATTTTCAGTGCAAAACAATCACAACAGACTATTAACTGTAAAGTATCACAATGCTTTGGGGCAATAAATCTTCTGGTACCCCCAGGTGCTGACAAATAAGGTACCCGGTATACAATTTATTGCCAACAGTAAATAATCTACCAAACTAAAATTCCCTTACTTTTTGTGCCAAATGTAGTTTTTTTTTAAGTCAAAAAGTAAAGATCAGTTTCTTTAAATCAAATTTGTGAATATATTTGGTGAAAAAAAGTCCTGTCAGTTACATTTGATAAGCCTAGTTTCCAGTACATGTGCTGAAATGTCTGGTGTTTTGTGTCTTACAGGTCTACAGAAACCAAGTTAGACATTTCCTGAGAACAGGTGTTCAAACGGGCTGCGGGGTTCCAGTGTGTGAACTAAAGGCAAAGGTCCAGTCTGCAACTTTCTGCTTCAAATGTTTTCTTTTCAACCTGAAAGGAGTCAACCCTTCTGATATACGCATGAGCATGAAAAAAAAATTAAACAAAAAAACTCACTCCTGGTCAATCAAAAGAGCGAGAGGGTTCTCGCTCTCTGACCACGGTGGACCAGTGGACAGTGGTTCTGCTTCCTGTTTTTGGTGTGAAACAAAAGTGTGCCACAGGGTCCACTGACGGGGCGAGAGCTTTCTGGGGAGCACCGTTCGTTGTGAACACAGCAAAGACTCCAAACTGGCGCAACTGTGACCAAAGATGGTACAAGAGCTCAATGCAGACGAGGGGCATGAAAAGAAAGAACACAAAAAGACCCACCCCCGAAAAGAAAACAATAAATTCATGGAACACTTCTGACCCAACTTCAACACTCGCCTTATAGGTTTTTCTCAGACCCATAGCTGACAGGAACTGTTTTGGAGTTTATTTTTTTCTTTCCTTTTTGAAACTTAAACTAACACAAAAGCTTTTTTTTCCTGTAAACAACAGTGTGTATAATTCTTAAATAAAGGGTAAGTTAGTGGTGAGGACGCACTGAGGAGAATGAGCTTTTCAAGTGCTTTCATAACCTTTCAGAAACAGTTTCACTTTTAAGAAAAAAAAATGAGTGTAACTTCACGACTTCTTGTATAATTAATTATTAGAGCAGGTATAATGTTTGTACATGGGTGGGGGGGGGGGTTGATTTTAATACAGGACATTTCCAGAAAATAATTTCTGTTCCCAACGTTGGGAATTGAAATAAATCCTGAAAAAAAAAAAAAAAAGCAGCCTTTCAGAGTTACTCATATTTTCATGCATGCTGGTCACAATTATTTTAGGTACAATTTTTACAAGTTTGCAAACACTGTATTTGAGTGACAAATAAAACCCTTTATCTCTGTACACGTTTAGCCCTGGCATTTATCACCAGTTTTATATTCTTAACTGAAAAAAAAGGGATGCCATTAATTCATTTATTATGCTGGGGGTTAGGATGGAAACAAAAAGGATCTATAGCTACTTGAGGATGTGATGTCTTGTCCATCTGTGTAAAATAAAAAAAACTGGAGGGCAGCTTCTGCTATGGATGAGTGATCTGAATGTAAATGCTTGTAGGCTGGCTCTCTGGGAAACTATGTGTACTGTGTGTGCTGGTGTAGGCATCTTTACACTGTTAGACTGTTTGTAATCATTTTAGCAGTGTGTCACTTGGGTTTTCTTATGGCTGCTGTGGTATTATAAAGAACTGGGGCATTTTTCTTTGAATTTTTTTTTTCTTTTTTTTTTTTTGAAGAAGTACTTCCTTAATGTTAAATCTACTCACATAAAGGTCACAAAGACATTGTTTGATTGTAGCTCTGAATAGCATAATGTATGACAAAAACACTGGATGGTCAAAAACCAATAATTTAACCATTAAATAAATTGTGTTTAACTCTGAAACTGTGTGATCTCTTTTAGGCTTGAGAGTCTGTATATGCAGTGTCAAACAGAATTGTTTTTACTAGCTCACTGAAAATGATTTTACTTCACATTAGGGCTTTATTTTGTATTGGTTTTCATTAGAGGCCCATAGTTCAGGTGTGGTGTTTTTACTGATGCAACACCTCAGTACGCTGGTGTCTATGCTGTGGACATAAAACTAACTTGTTTTTTTGTTGTTGTTTTGGGTGGGTGTAAGGGGGAATAAAATGAAGTTGGTAGGGTACAATATCATATCCTTTCCCCTTCTTCCTCCCTCCCCCCTCTGCTACTATGTCAATCTGAGGGGAGAGAATCTTTTGATATGGTTGAAACCTCAATTTTTTGTCAAATTTTGTTTATGTGTTTTCACCTGAGCAGACTTTTTGATGTACAATTCTTACTAACATTTGAAGCCATTGAAATGTAACTATTCTAGCACTTTGGTTATTTAAGGTCTTTTAGAGGCTATATAGCAGCAACAAAGCCACCACAAATGTTTCAGACATCTTTAAAAAAATCTACCTAAAAATGAAAAAAAAAAAAGGAAAATAAAAATGCAATGATTTCGCAGTACAGTGGTTTCTGTTCTCTTTCTTGTGTCCAATCTGTAAATAAGGCTGCTTTTCAGCCTGAAACATGGATTCACATCCTTTGCAAAAAATCTCACAGCCCATCTTAACATTTATCCTCTGTGTTAGCGTTGCTGACATTTTAGAGATTAAGGACATTCACACACAGACGCAAACACAAATTGATGTAGAATTTGATATATCTGTGCTATGCCATTAGGTTATTTTAAGTTTGACAACATCTTTGTTTATTAACTAAACTAGTCAACTGTTCTTGCATGCAAACTGTGTTAGAACTAATTTTAGGTATGCATGTTCATAATGATAAATGCAGTGTCAAAGTAAGGATGACATGTTTTAGACATTAACGCAACAGAGAAACATCCACCCACTCAATTGTTGGGTAAGCAAAGCTATTTTGTGTTCACATTTTAATTTTGAAGCAAACTTTTTTTTTTTTTGGTAATTTAAACAATTTGAAGCTCAGAATATGTTTGTTCACAACATGGGCGTCAGAACCATTTTAAAAGTGTATGTTACTATTGTTGCGACGCCTATGGTTCACAAGCAGCTGCAAAAAAGGTAAATTACAGTTTTGTATTGATGCTCCTCCTGTGTCCTAATCATGTGATATTTGCAGCAAAACCTTCCACAGAAATGTCTCATGTTGTTCATTTTGACTTCTTGGGAGCTGTTTCTGTGAAGGGAAATTAATTAGATTTCTTGTAAATGCAAGTAGTCCAAAAGGTATGTGAAACTCAGTCGTTCAGTTCTAACAATCCAGTTGGTAGTACTGGAGACACCCTAATGAAGGCGCTCTGCGGGAGCAAGGTCACACGATGAGCCATTTTAATGTATGGCAAGCAATTTTAGCATATATTGTTTTGACAAAATCTTCAAGCAGTCTTCAAACAACTTTCTCTCACTTTTTTTTTCAGATGTCCACATACAATGTTCATTATAAAACTGGGCTTTTATTTATCAAACTTCTTAAAATTACTCTTAAGAATGCTGTAAAGAATGGACTTAAGTGTAAAAAAAATCTTGGTTAAACACTGAGCCTAAAAGACAGTAATCACTTTAAGTGAAGTGTAAGAGTAAATCTTAAGTGTCAGTCCAACATTATGTGTACTGTTAATAGTTTTTTTTCCTCCTTATTTTAGTTATTCTCTGTACATTAACTGAATAACGCACAGGTAGGGAGGAAGATAACTGTGTTCTATGTGTGATTTCTGTCTTCTAGGTCCATCTCAGACCCCTAAAAGACCTCTGAAGCTGTGTTAAATATCTGGGAGATTCTTAGACTTAAGAATTTTGATAACTGGCATTTACACTTAAGTCTGAGAGTAGGAGTAAATTAAAGAAATTTTCTCCTCTTAAGTTTAAAATTCCACTCTACGAAGTTTGAGCCGAAGAAACATCACTTGTCCTGTGAATATTAAATTTTGAGATGTAAGTTCTCCCATACTCCTCAAAATTGTGGGTAAATATACATTTAAAAAACCCAATTGATTCTGTTTTCATACTTCAGAAGAGAGCAAAAAGGATTGTGTATAAAACTAGATAGATAACAAATATCAAATGCAGTGTTTTTTTTTTTCAAACCCCATAAAGTTTAACTTGGTAAAGCCCAAGTAATGTAAAGTAAAAAAAAAAAAAACTTTATCTACAAATATTCAAATACACTTTTAAAAGAAAAAGTGTATGTATAGACTTAGAGGAAATTTTATGTTCACAAAGACATTTGGGGAATAATATAAAAAAATATTTTGTTTTGGTTAAAGGTGTGTTTTTATTCTACCGCGGATAGAAACGTGAGTTGTCATTATATCATATAACGGCTTGCCATACAGTGCGTGCTCATCTCAAAGTAAACGTTGCTGCAGCTGCCGTCCTGTCTTCCCTACTCCACAACCATGGCGGACAGCGCGAGTGAAAGCGACACTGACGGCGCGGGGAGCAGCTCAGCCACCCCAATGTCGTCCTCCGCTTCAAATTCTGGGAAACCGAGTATTGTAATTTCACAGTTTCGTTTGGAGGAATTGACAAACCGACTTGCGTCGCTACAACAAGAAAATAAAGTTCTGAAAATTGAGCTGGAGACGTTTAAACTAAAGTGCAAAGCCCTGCAGGAGGAGAATCGGGACCTCCGCAAAGCTAGCGTCACCATTGTGAGTAACGTTAGCAGGCTAACTAGCTACATGCTATTAACGCTATGCTACTAAATATATTAGATTTGTCAGTAGGTTAGCTCTGGTTAATGGTTTTTGTTTAGCTTTAAATATTCAATGCTAACACACTACTTGTATTCGAAAACACCCCTTGTTGGTTTGCTCGCTCTGCTATCGTTGCTAAATTAGCCAGCAGAATATCGTTTCCCTGATGGTGGGGCAATGATAGGCAGCTAGTTTTGCTTTGTTTTGCTTAGCGTTGCTAACGTTAGCCAAGCAAAAAAAAAAAAAAAGCATCCGAAATATCACGCACATGTTTATATGCAAGTTTACATACGATGTTTTCTATTTGTTCAACTGATTACTCTCTGTTATACACATTGTCACCACATTTTGTCCACCAAGTATTACGGTAACTGGGTGGGGAAAAAATAGCAGCAACACATTGGCATGAGGTGACGCCTCATATGTCTTCATCACGCTTAATCAACCCCAGCTTAAAAACTGTAACCGAACTGTTTGAAAAAAAAATATATAGAAATTTTAATAATGCTAAACTTGGCGACGTATAAATAGTTTATTTCTCAAACCCGCAGTGTTTTTACACCTTTATATTTACACATAAATCCCTATAGCAGCATAGACCGTCAACTTTGTATCTTTCGGCCAAGCCATGACTTTACACTTAGCCATCAGTATGTGTTTTTAAGCTTTTAAGACTTGAAACCTTTTAATCAGAACATAAACTTGTAAGTGAAGCTGGTAATGGTTATGATACTAAATGTAAGGTACTTTTACATTAAAAATAGCCTTGAAGCCAACTTATAAATCTGAAAATGTTGAATTTGGGAAAGTCTTTTAATTTTGCAGTGACAGACTTGTAGGAATCAAGTATTACAACTGGCAGGTCAGTTTTTATGCATACTGTTTCTGTGAGTTTTGTGAGGCTGAATAAGTTGTTATATCTTTTAGTATTCCATTTTATTTCTAAACTAAACAATGTGTCATTCTTGTATTCTCTTAAACATAACTTAGCCTTGAGGTCAGTAAAGAATGCAGCCTGGGGAATGAGACTCGTAAGGGCAGACATATCACCACACTGTAATGCTAGCTGCTGTAGCTGTCCCGACACATTTTTCAAATAGCCCCCATGCTTCACTCTTCCCTTCATCATAAGTCAGCCAATACTGCAATATCTCTTGACTCATTTGGGAAAATTATGCTTCCTCTTTGGCTCACCCACTTCACTGCAGCAAACTCTAATTGGTGCATATATGGCAATGCTCATTGGTTTGTTGTTCCATTTTAATCAGGATGAAGATCAAAACATTCGGCTGTGCCAGGATGTAAGAGAAATGTACCCGAGTGATTTTTCTTCTGGCGTTAACCCCGTATGTTTCTGTCTCACAGCAAGCGAGAGCAGAGCAGGAGGAAGAATTTATCAGCAACACCTTGTTCAAGAAGATCCAGGCTCTTCAGAAGGAGAAGGAAACCTTGGCCGTCAACTATGAGAAGGAGGAGGAATTTCTCACTAATGAACTGTCAAGGAAACTTATGCAAGTGAGTGATGGGTGCAAGAAGGGTTCAGTTTGGCACTGGAGAACAGCTTTTGTCCTGTTTCAAGACTGTACTCATCATTTTGTGTGTAAAATATTGTTTTCTTATTTTCTCAGCTTAGCACAGTTGTGGGTGGGTGTATGCCTTACCCATAAATGATTATGATGCATTTATCTTATCAACTGCACAGTCTAATAATCCTTAACTTCGCTGCAGTTGTTGGAAGCTCTAAATTATTCTCAAAATACTTTCCCCCTGCTCATTGGTTGTTTGGTTCTATCTGTTTTTCACATGTTATATGTAAGAAACACTTTCATTATCTTGTGCTTTCGCTGGTTAGTTACAGGCAGTGGTTTGTTATCAAAAGTCAAAATCGGGAAAAGGTACATATGTCATAGCAGACACTGCTCTAGGTCATAAAAATATACTAGTTTAATCTTTTTGCTATCGTACCTTCTCAGAACATGACAGACTTGTATCTGCCTGTTACCCAAAGACTTGTTTCTGACAAGACCCCTTTAAACCAAAACATGACTTTAATTATGAAATAAAACTTGAGCAAATGTGCCTGTTTGTTTTAAATTGTGTGTAAATGTCCCATTGCTGAAGTGTTTTTGTACGACTAGTATTACTTGTTAACTCTCGTCATTACTTTCAGCGGGACAATTAAGTCATCTAAATTTAATTAGCCAAACAATACAAGGACTTGAGCAATGTTTTGAATCATTGACTCACTTTCAGCGTGTTGAATGATGTACTGTCAGATCAAAGTAATTTGTTTGTTTTTCTGTTCCGGCATCATTTATTGCACCAATCTTACTTTGCCATCTTGGAGATGAAAGCTGGAACTAAAATAAATGAGAAATGCCCCAACATGACTTTAGATGGTTAGATTATTTATAATTAGATTAGCATGTTCATTTGACAAATTCCTACACTAGCTTACTGATCTGCATGAAAAATTTATTTTGGTAAACAAATGACAGAACACAATTCAAGGAGCTGTTGCTTTTGCACTGTTATGCTTGCTCTTTGTGTACTTTTTATTTCAAAATGTACAATTACAGTTCTTTGGGAATTTACCAGGAAGTCATTGCTGCGAGAAACTAAATTACATTTGGACATCTTTTTGTTTTCCTGTTAGTCTGGTTTATGACCAAAATAATCTCAAAATGGTGATTTCCAGTTTCAGATTGTTGGACTGACAGTGGCTGAAACATTAAGTCCTCAGCCTCAATGTTGACATAGTTTCTGTTCTGGTTTTGTTGACTAACAGTCTCTGCTAAAAGTGCTGAAAATGCAAACTGGAATATAATACGTCCATGTTCAAAGAGAACAAAATATAGTAGTTGTATCCTCACAGTCAAAGATAAAATAAAACAAGGACATTTACAAGTCTGCCCTTGATGAGCCAGTAAACTTCCATTGTCGGCCTCATTAAAAGACAGTGGTGTTCAAATTTTTTTGTGACAAAAAAAACTAATTATAGAGTAAAAATGTTGTAAGAACACATAAGTGCTTTTTTCACAATTCAATCACAATACTTTGTGGAAATTCACTTATGAGGCCTAAACCTTTAGTGTGTCTAAAACAAAAATGCTGTCCTGGGTGTGTCAGAATTAATGAGAATTCCTTCAGCTGTGATACTTTCAGAGCACATAATTGGTATGAAGGTAGTCATAAGTACTAACCACAATATTTAACTGTTTCTATTTTTAATAACTTATTTTTCTGTAATGTTTGGCTGAAATAATTTGCATAATAATAAGTAATTACTTATTAAGAAATAAAAAAAACATGTACAATAGGTTGCCTTCAGGCCCCCCTTGAAAAAGAAATCTGAGATTTCAAAATGGGACTTGCCTGGTTAAATAAAGGAGAATAAAAATGAATTGGAGAATAAATGAGAAATGAAACCTGAATAAATGCTTGATGACAAAGATGTCCCATTTTGAAATCAGTGCTGAGAGCCACACCCATATTTCTTTTAGTGAGCTGCCAAAAGTACTTTGGTTGCCGAGTTATGGTTTTCTGGGATGTTCAGCCCTAAATTCAGTGAAATTGTCTGGTGAAAACCGTGTTAATCGTTGATGGGGAAACTTGATGACGCCAGTGCATTTATTCATTGCGGCTATCGAATAATTTTTTTGTTATTTTCTGGCTTGCCTTGTATCTCATCCTATCCTTTTATTTATTTTTATTATTAATTTTTATTTACCCCTTCTTTTCATGTATTCACCTTCTTCGTTTCTCATTTAGCTCCAACATGAGAAAGCAGAGTTGGAGCAGCACTTGGAGCAAGAACAGGAGTTCCAGGTTAACAAACTTATGAAAAAGATCAAGAAAATGGAGAATGAGACCATCTCAAAGCAGCTAACCCTGGAACAGGTAGGTTTGTTTGTGTGCTGTATCTAATGGATACAACTTAGTCCTGAGCACATGTGTGATCGAGCTCAGTTACTGTTGTCATGTTGTATAGCAACGTTATACAAACTTCTCCCACTAAATGTTACTTGGAAAAATAAGTTTTTGTGTCTGTGGTTAGGTCAAACTTTCTGCTGTGACTAATTTTTTTTTTTACTTTTTTTACCTGATATGTGTGTGACACTGTGCATTTAAATCTAGAAAAAACTTAAGATGAAACTATCTGAAATCACTATGTTTTAACAGAAGAACACAAAAGATCAGCTCAGCTTATTTTATATCAACTGAAAATAAAACAAATCTTCCCACAGTCATGTAGGGTTTTTCCAGGAACTGTGATATAGCTGTAGTTCTGAGAAAGAAAAACTTATCAGAATAAAAACCCTGTGTTTGAGGTACAGTTTTTATGAGTGTGTGAATACTTGATAATGTCAAGGTTTTGTTTTATTTTCAACGTCATTCTGTGCTCTTTATTTTTCTAGTTGAGGAGGGAGAAGATCGACCTTGAGAACACATTAGAGCAAGAACAAGAAGCCTTGGTCAACAGACTGTGGAAACGAATGGACAAACTGGAAGCTGAGAAAAGGTACAAATTTATGATGTTGCACACATTTTTTTGTGTTGTGCATAAATTAAGTTTTTATTCTAAACCTGCTTTTATTAAGAGGAACATTTACAGAAATTGTCATGAAAATTGCAACGAATAAGCATTAATGAAATGCGTAATGATTCTGTGACCTTAGATTCTAATTAAAGCTGTTGTCAGTAACTTGACTGTTTATTGCAATAATTTATTAATAAAATTGGAGAAAAATAAAAATGTTGGAGTACTTTACTTTTGAATAATAATTTAAACAAGAAATTGCCCTTTTGTTTCTTTTACTTTCTGTTGGTGTTTGGCAAGCCAAAACTAAAGAGTGATACATGTCTGCCACTAAAACCATGTTAATGTTTCAGTGTGAAATATTGAGGTCATGAAAACAATTGTTTTTAGACTTGCAGCAAAATGCTATTATTAGGCAATTTGTCATTTTTGTCCAATAAAAACTATATATATATTTAATTAAAAATGTACTTTTATAAAGGTTATTAAAAGCTTGTAATTTCAGCTGGTGGATGATGGTGGTGGTATTTGTTTGGTTTTCTCATCTAGAATCCTTCAAGAGAAGTTGGACCAGCCCGTATCTGCTCCTCCTTCCCCTAGAGATGTTTCCATGGAGATAGACTCACCAGAGAACATGATGCGGCATATCCGCTTCCTGAAGAATGAGGTGGAGAGGCTCAAGAAAAGCCTGCGTACCACTGAGCTGCAGCGTAAGTGTTCACTCATCTTTATACATGATCTTGTGGGTGTGGGTTTCAAAGAGGCAGATGGCCCTAAATGCTGATTTGTTTGTGACTGATGCTTAATTAAGCAAAGGTAATGAATTAATTCTACCCAGTGCAGACTGGTTTAGTTTTAACACAGACCTGTAAGAACAGGACACATTCTTGCTTTACACTTGTGATTTACAACTCTGGTCACATTTCACCTGGAAAGGGTTTAAGTAAAAATGACTTTACATAGTGTCAGGAGTAATTATTTAAAAAAAACAAGATCATGCTTGTCTGCAATGCCATTTTTGTCTGTATTCTTTTTAAAAGTGTTTTGTCTCAACATATTCTGACATTGCTGCATTAAAATGAAACAATACATTCCAGTGTTTCAGTGTATATTATGGGGGAAGAAAATCTATTAACAATGAAGTAAAATAAATCCATAAAACAGGAAACACTTCCTGTACACACCCATGTTGTAGCAAAGGTGAAGAGGCAAAACAGGTGTAAACAGCTCTAATATTTGCATGAAGTAAATCCAGGATTTTACTTTCTGCAGGATAGTTTACAAAGTGTTAAAAAGTTGGAAGTGTAGCCTTGCAACAGTTGATTTAATAAAGACACATGCAGTGTTGGTTAAATGGCACCTAACACTGCTTATATTCGTTTTTTTGTATTTGAGTGCATCAAGAAAGCTTCACTGGATCTGGTGGAGTAGATTAAAATGGCTTTATTATAGATGATTTGTATCATTTAAAATAAAAGATTTATATTATATTATGATATTATACAAATCCTAATTTAATATCACATGCATTTACTTTGCCAACTTAAGAAACACTTGTCCCAAAATAACTTTAAGTAAAGTTCTGCTATATCTGCAAACCAAAGGAGCTCGTACAACTTAATGCAACATAGTAAATGATGCACACGTTACTGCTTTCTGTACCTGCCTGCTACCTTTATTGTTTATGTGCTTCATCACCACTAGAGGGAGATATAATTCCTATCTTTACTACATGATGTGAGAAGCTGTGTCAAGTAAATACAGTTGAGTTGATTTAATGAGGCAAAAATGTCTTACAGAGACTGTTTTTATTATTAGAAGACATTGCTAAAGATTTTTATTTACAAGTGTGGCACATTTCACTCGACAAATAAATGCAGGTTTTTTATCTTATCTATGTTATTGACTCACAAATATTGTTTGTGTTCTCTATCCCGCAGACACAGAGAAGCGTGCCCAGTACATAGAAGAGGAGCGACAGATGAGAGAGGAAAACATCCGGTTGCAGAGAAAGCTTCAGAGAGAAATGGAGCGCAGGGAGGCCCTGTGCAGGCAGCTGTCAGAGAGTGAATCCAGTCTGGAGATGGACGATGAGAGGTAAAACATAAATCACACTTATTATTGTGACCACGTTAACCTAAAACTGAGTACAAGACTGCAAGCATCAGTGAAGTTAATGGATCAGAGAGAGTAGTTGGTAAAACATGCCTGAACATCTATTGAATCTGGTTAAACAGAAAAACATTTTGTTCCATTTGGCATTTATGACTCACTCATACAGCTTCCAGCAGTGGCAGGAATGATAAAGAAACTGCTGGTATACTTGTTGGCAAAACCTGCGGAATGGCTGTTTTGCTTAAACATAACATCAAAAATACAAATCCTTTTGAATGTATCGAAAGTTTAGTTCCATCTTATCTGTATTGATTTCAGGTGTTTGTTCTGGGCTTATGGGGTGTGGCATGCATTTGACAACACAGACTGCAGTTACATCAACATGATATGCTGATACTGAGTGTAAAACAATAAGTTCTAGGTCAAATGCTTCCAGTTTTCTCACTGGCAACTGTTAAGAAAAGGGAATGCTTTGGTCATATCTTTCGTCAGCGTAAAGAGATCTCTCTTCCTCTCTCTCTTTTTTTCCTGGTGACAGAAATATAAAAATATCCCCAATCTAGAAAAAAATCATTAAACAAAAATGACTAAAAACTAGTCTGCTTTTAAAATGTTTCATATTTTACCTAATCTTTCCAGGTACTTCAATGAAATGTCTGCACAGGGTTTGCGTGCAAGAACTGTGTCCAGCCCCATCCCTTACACCCCCTCCCCCAGCTCCAGTCGACCTATATCACCTGGTAGGTACAACAAAACAATTTAAAAAGTACCTTTGATATCATTTGATAGGACTCAATGTTTATCTTTGCTACAAAGGTTATATATTTTTTATTCTGTCTAACTTGCTAACTAATTTTTATTTACAAGCTATCCTTTTGTTCATTAAATAAAACACATTTAGTAGCACTTTGCTATTGTGCTTTAACTGGAAATTAAACTGTTATTCCTGAATTTGTTTGGTTTGAACTTGATAATACATTACTTTTGTAAGAAAGAACATAAAAAATAAAAAAAATACTAATGTCTATAGTTAAGAAAACATGTCTTATTTTACTGTACTGGTATTGAGGGTTAGTTTTTTCTGCATTTTAAATAGGTCTCAAAGTTCATTTCAGGTAACCACAGTCACATATTGTTTCCAGTGTTATGTCTAGATAGATAGCGTTGGCCTTACACAACCCAGAGGGTGGAAGTTAGAACACACTTCTTTTTATCTTATCTTTTTCATTATTCAACAGTTGCTGGAAGGTTGAATTGACAACCTGTACTTGTTCTGTCCTCTGTTTTGTTACACACAAATTTTGTCTCTGAGGAAAAGGACTTAAAACTCATTGTGAATGACATAAACTGTGTAATTCATTGAATAAAAAAGATAAATGGAGGTAGGATATTCTTAAAGTAAAAAGCTCTTATTTATTTGTTTGCTTTTCTTGCAGGTCTCTCATATGGGACTCACACAGTTGGTTTCACCCCTCCGGCAACACTGTCCAGAGCTGCCATATCCCACTACAACACCCCTGCCCTGCACATCCATGGAAGTTCCTCTCATGCTGTAGCAGTAAGTAACATCAGCATGCATCTTAAAGGGATAGTATGGCTATTTTGTGTGAAGAATTCTGTCAAATGCTATCAGTAGTAAGTACCTTATCAACTTTGGTTTGTTTGATCAGCTCGTTTAGTCGGGCAAAGATGACATAACTCCTGGCAGACTGAGAAGTTGAGAATCAGTGCACCTTACTTACATAACATGTTTCTGTTACATAATAGAGTTGATATTTACTACTTAATGTCAGGGTTTTGTTATTGAATGTTGAATTTGTAGTTTTTCTCTATATAAATGTAGTTGGTCAGCATGTTTTTAGTTAAAATTCTTAACTAAGATGCTGAGCAGGTTAGATTCCTGCTGTTATGTAAACTATTTTTTTAAACCTTTGACAAGCAAAAACAGTTCTGTAGACCTGGCTGTTTTCTGCTCCTTCGTTAAATTATAAACCATCTCACTCCCTCATCCCTATGAGAACACTGCTATTTTGGTACAATTTAGATCACTACGACTTGAGTCCTGCTTCAAAATGGAGACGGCGTTGACCAGTCGCCAACTTGCTAAAGTTTTCCAGTTTCCCAAAAGTGGAAACTGGAAAGAACTTGTCGTGGTGTCTGATCTGTGACGTGAAACAGTGCTTCAAAAACTGGCCTTTGTAGCAGAGCTTAACTGTACCTCTCATAGTTTTAATACGCCTGCTCAGCAGTTTCTGTTTGAGTTAATGTCTATTAACCTGCTCATTAAATTGTTGATCATTAGCAGCTGTTTGGTACATTTGGTTAATTACAGGTGCTGGTCATAAAATTAGAATATCATGAAAAAGTAGATTTATTTCAGTAATTCCATTTAAAAAGTGAA
>JAUBOC010000089.1:14319946-14338004 GCA_032275365.1 Anablepsoides cearensis
CCCCCCCCCCCCCCAAGTTTATCGTGGATTTGATTAGGTCTACTTAAAGTGTCATAGACTGCTTGGAGTTTCTCCGTTATAGGGCATTGACCAAACAGAACTTGTGGCATGGTTTCAGTTTCAGAAAGCATTCAATGTTGTGCTGATTCTCAGTTAAGACGAAAAGGAAAAAGCATTGAGGATGGACACTGGTACATAAATCACAGATAAATGTCGCCTTTTGAGGTGTTTAAAAATATATTCTGAGATGTTACAGCTTAGTCATGTACTCGGTCGTTTCTCTGATTTTCTCTTTTTGGTGTATTTCTGAAAGCTTCTATCATCCTAATGGATATTCTTCATCAGAAAAAATAATGCTCTTCACACTAAATATACATACTGCTAAAACATTCTAATTGAATGGTACTGTTCAACTAAATTTCTATGTATGATTAAAGCTCTTGACATGACAACTCCTGTTTAATTGTCAGTTTTATGGACATTTGCTACTCACTCGTACCAAGTAAATTATATTTACCATTGCAAGATGCTGTGATTTTATGCAGTTTTAATTTAATGGATCCTAATATTCATACACATTCTCTTTGATTTTGATTTTTTTCCTCTTTTGTACTTTGCCTTACTGTAATGTTTCATTCTGAAAGTTATATTCTGCAGTACAACAAAACAGCAATGAATGGAAAATGTTTGTGCCTTAAATAAATCGCACCATCAAAGCTAACGTGAGATTGTAAAAACGAATAGTTACTCATACGGAAAACATTTCTTTCTGATGCATCACAAACATAATGCTCTTTAAAACCGGTCAGTATGTTGAAGAACTGTGCTCAGGGTTTACTGTAGAATCTTCAGTCTGATATGTTGGCATCGAATCTGATACTTTTTCTATTTTTTCTTTTTTAGGAAAGTTGATACTTTAAATATACACAAGCATCCACACTTGGTCTGTAGAAACATGTATAAAGGAGTAGTTGCGCTGTTTCTTGTTTGTTTTAGAGGCGGTAAGGACACTGGTCCTTAATGGACCTACTATCTATGGAAGATAGTTTGGGAGTCGATGGAAAAAAATAGTATTGCTATATATATCTAACATCTATTGAGCAATAAATATCAGACGATAAGCTACTATTTTTAATTCTACCAGGATGATATTTCTGTTTTTCTCCAACAGAAGTCGCCAAAGTATTTTAGCACGTTGATGCTTGCCAAAGGAAAAGCTTAAATAGCTTTCTTAACCTATTTTTCCTCAGTAGGTCAAAACATTACAATTAAAATTTAGTTCTCCATAAAACTCCACTTTCATTCTTTGAAATTTGAGTTCAACTTGCATCACAACCTTTGTGTTTTGGTGTAAAGGTGAAGTTATGTGATAGACTAAAGTAGAAACCTGTCATGGTCACATGTTGTGTGAACTTTTAGTGTAACATGAGATTTGCTCAACTCTTAATTCAAAGTGATGACAGACGTTCCTTTCCAAGCTGAAAACTGAAATAAATCAATTTGTCTTTGATAATAATCTGTTACTTAACCAAGTCAGGTGATGTCCTCTCACTACGGTTACACTGAGGGCCAGTATCTAATTTTCATTCTGTCAACCGGTTCTAACCGGCTGGATACCAGAGGAGTGGTTTCCGTAGATCAATCATTCTGGGATCATTTAACATGGTGAACCTTTGTAATGTGGGTGCAATAACAGCAGGTGGGAGGACTCGGAGAAAAGGACAAAAATGAGACGCATTAGGCTTCCATTAGGTCACAACAGGACACCTGAGATTGTTTAGCCGACGCATAATGTTTAAACTCACCAGAAACAAAACACTAATTTCTGAGTATGTTTGTCCAACGAGTTGCTGAGTTTGGATACAAGTAAGATGTCTCCTCTGCCCTGTGGGGTTTTTTTTCTTCTTCTTTTTTCTGTGTTGTCTCAGCAGTTTGATCTAATCCAAGCAGGAATCTTGGCCGGAGGCTCAGGTGGCCACACAGGGTACCAGAGTGACCTTTTCACCTCGACAGCTCTCTGAAACTAGACTACTGAACCAAGGGAGGTTTATCCAGACTGTGGGGTGGCTCTGCGCGCCTACACCTGCTGAGCCGCTTACGGAAAAAAACAGCGGGCCGCTGCTTCTCGGGTGTCTCCAAAGTGCGAAACGTAAAGAAATGTTCCGAACATCCAAGTCGGCTCGTTCGAACTGCTGGGAGTGTATTTGTGTAATGGAGGCTCAGTGAAGCGGAACAAAATGATCGTGATGAGCATTTATTCTCTTACGCCATGGCATGATCATAAAAACGTGTTTTATCAAATTACTCTCATGTTGACTGTGGGTTAGGTGTGTTTTTGTGACACTGTTACACACAAAATTCCTATACTGACACTGAATTTTGATTGGGACACTCAAAGCAGTTATTCCACAGAACTTATCAAGTGCTTTTTTGTATGTGAGATGCGATATATAAACAAGATCATACACGTCAGACTGGGTATAGCACCATAAAATTTCTTGTAGCATCAGTCTCAGCACAGTTTTCACATACCGGGGAAGAGGAGGGTGAAAACAAACTTGTGTCAAACAAGAAAAAGATAACTTTAAACAGAGGAGGGGCGGCTCAGATTTCAACTTTGAAAAACTTACAGTGTAGCAGGTTTGATTCTACTTTTCCCCCAAATTCCCATCTTCATGCATGTGACCAAAACATCTCTATTGTGAGTCAGGGAAACAACGGGCCTATGAGTCTCCACTGTGAGGGGCGAGTACGTCTAATATGTTAATCTAACCAACAAGGTCTGTCATGAAGGTCTATAAAGTTTGGAGCTCCACACAACTCCAGAAGTTTGATAAAGCTTACTGGACGGGAAGCAAACGTCTTCAGCAAAGGTGGAGTTGTTTTTTGATCTTTTAACCTTTTTTTTTCAGGTTGGGGTTAAGGTTCTGCCTCAAGTAGAGGAGTTATTTTGGGGGGGGATGGCGCATGACACAGACAGACGGATCAATGTCGCTACTGCAATTTTCTGGACTCTGTACAGGTCTGTTGTGTTGAAGAGAGATGAGCTTTAAAGAGAAGGTCTCTGTTTACCGGTCGGTCTGGGCACAAACTTTGGGTAGTGATCGTAAGAACGAGATTGCAGATATAGACAGTCGAAGTTAATTTTCTCCACAGGGTAACTTGAATTTTCCTTAGAGACAGGGTGAGGAGTTCAGTTATCCAGAAGAGACTCTGCTCCTCCACATCGAGAGGAGCCAGTTGAGGTTGTTCAGATATCTGGTAAGGACGCCTCCCTTGTGAGGCGCTTCAGGTATGACCGAGACTGCGGGGAAGACCCAGGACACGCTGGAGAGACGTAGTCTCTTGGCTGGCCTGGGAACACCTGGGAATCCTGGAAAAGCTGGAAGAAGGGGGCTGTGGAAAAAGAAGTCTGGGCCTTTCTACTCAAGCTGCTGCCCCTCCAATCTGACTCTGGAACAAGTGGAAGATAATGTATGGACCTTTTCTTTGTGTTTTGTTGTTTTTTTGATCGACAGTTTTCATATGGATGTAGTCTTTATACATGCCGTGTCTCATTATCTCAAAGATTTTAGTCAATTTCAACACTACTGTTGATGTGACAATTGTGGCAAAAGCCAAAACATACTTTACTTTTTCCTAACCTGAACTCAAAAGCCACACTAACCTTTAAGCGAATGGTCCATGAACATTTTTAACTGACATTTATTCCACCATCAGTTAAGAATCGACTTTCTCACTCAGATCCTTGTCCACTGTCCCTCACATGCACTGCATCTAGCTGAAACTGGTCTGGAGCAGGATGTCAGCGTAATCCCAGTCTAAAGTACAATTAACCGGGGATTATGGAGCCTATAATCTTTTCCCCAACACCCTTCCTGACAGTGTAACTTATGGGAAAAAGCTTGAGAGACCATAATAATTTGATCTTCAACCAGTGTAAACCACTTGCCTTTATTTCTTCCTTCATGTTTTTTTACACATTCTGTTTGTATTTCTTTCTTCATGTCCCACTTTTTAAAGTTTGTTTTCTTTCCGCATCACTTTTATTGACTTGTGGATTTAAAAATAGAAACAATATAATTTTATGATGCTTGCTGCAATGTGACAAGGAAACCTGTCAGCTATCACATTTTAATAGAAATTTTTTACAATCTGGGAGACATATTAGCTTTTATTAATGGCTTGTGGATTTTGAAATGATAAATTAAAGAAAAAAAAAGTCAATCTTCATAAAATCAGATTAGAAAAAAAAACTGAAATTGGGGAAAACTGAAGTATTTCATGCTTACAATAATCAGGATAATAAAAGTACTTTTACTCACACTTTAAGATATAAAGTGTTGAATTTACCTAATTTGAGTTATGTCAATGGTTCAGCTAAATCGAGTTGACCAAATTAAGCAATTAACACATTTTCTTTTCAAGAAATTGCTTTACATTTATTTGCATGTATTTACATTTGCTAAGTGGTGGGCAGCACTAATCTAAAAATTAGTTCCACTAGCCCTAAAACACTAACGCAAATATTTAGGTCCCCTAATTCTAAAGCACTAATGCACTGAAAGTTTTAGCAAAGCACTAAAATAACCCAGTCAACCCATGAACATTCTTCAACAGACAACATGAGTCACATATTGTCATGTTACTCTCTTAAGACTTATCACTGACATTCCACAGCTGGATTTGAGTTCATATGTCAATATATTGACATCTTTGTGACAGCTTTAACCCTCAGCTGTTAACATTAATGTTGATCAATAACATTACCTGTTAGTGCTACTAAATTTAGCCTATTAGCAAGTGCTAATCCTCTAATAAATTTTAAAATTAGCAAAAGCCCTAAATCACTAATCAGGACATGCTTTAAGGGAACTGTGCCCACTACTGCATTCACAAGCACATAAACAACCCCTTTCATGATGAGTTCCGGTCATATTTAAAATAATTAGGTGTTAAAATAAAAAAATTAAGAAGTTAAAGTATCATTTTTATGTTCTGAATGTATAACAAATTAAAAGTAAAAGTTATGATGTAACAGGAAAAACTTCCTCAAAAAATTACTACAAAGTAAATGTACTTTGTTACTCGCCTACACCTCTGGTTTGTTGTCTGTTAATAAATATTATCCTGGAGTCACCTCTCTCATTTCCTCCTTATCAGGCTGTTTATGAGACTGTCTGATGTGGCTCCTGTCTTTTTTATTGGTCCAGCTTGCATAATGTTCTTTTACAGAACAAAACAGATTATAACTGAATTTAGGAGCTTTGTGCGTGTTTCGCCCTCAGACTCTAGCACCCTCTATTTCCAGCAAGATGAGCCCTGGTGCGCCTTGCTGATGCAACGTGGTGGTGTTATTACCATCCATCAACCGGTTCAGACTGGACTGATGGCAACATGAACAATGTTACTAGACAGAAAAGGAGCCCAGTCACCACCAACAACATTCTTTACATTTAAATCTCCAAGGATGAAGTTAGTTAATTCGATTTTCTAAAGTTAAGATGGTTTCCTTAGAGGCGCACCTTCTTCCTGCACAGAATGCGTGCTTCATAAATAAAACAGAAACTATTTTGTGTTGGAGGACAGGTAAAGAAGTACTTATGCATGGGGTTTTGATTGTGTTTGTAACTATTGTTAAAAAAGCCTTAAATAGGAGGGAATTGAAAAAACAAAACAAAACAATGTAGACACAGGAGGTGAAAAAAGTAAAGCAGCCTCTCGTTTTTGCGGAGAGACACCGAGCCTGAGAGCTGCGCGCTGCGCTCCAGACGCGCAGGAGGAGGAAGCGCCGTTTCCTCTCTCCGCTTGCTGCTGCTGCCGCCGCTGCTGCTTCTGGACCAGCAAGAACAGCTTTGAACCGGTTTTTGTCACCGGCTACAAAGCAGTACCAAACACACAATGAAGGCACTAGCTGTTTCCCCCCCTCACACGCACGCACAGACCTAGATTCGAGGCAAAGGCAGCCGCGCGCGATGCTTTTGTCGCTGAGGTCATTTGTCGGAAGATTTTCTTAAAGAGGAGATCTTTGGCTTCCATGAAAAAGTTCCCGCAGAGCGCGCAGCTCCTCAGGCTCTGGCTGCTGTTACTGTTGTAGATGCTCAGGTGAGTCCCGCATTTTATTTATTTTTTTAACAAAAAAAAAAAAAAAAAAAAACAAGCACCTTGGGTAAAATAGTGCCAACCATGATAAACAAAACAACACAGGTTTATGTTGTCGGTAAATAACCAGTCATGACACCATGCTGATTTGCCCTAAAATAATATCTTGGTGTTGATTTCTTCCAATAATTGCCATCTTGTTGTTTTGACAACCCTTTAAAAGCAACGGGCGCAAAATCTGGGCTTTGCATCAACTTTTTTTATTCCATAAATTGACATTAAAAACACGACTCTTCCATGGCCCTGCAGTGGTGGGCCTCGGATCATTTAGTCTGACAAACTTCAGCTCCACCAAATGTGTATGCCCAAGCTGAATCATGGAGGAGGCAGATTAATGATGCATTAGTGGGGCACTCCACAGCAGACCAGGGCTGCTTCACTTTCTCCTCCTCCAACAAGGTGTGGTTAGAGGGGGGGGAAAGGATTAAATAGGGGCAGCTGGCTGTGGATTATTGCAGTCAGTTGGAGCTCAGGACCTCACCACACATACAGGTGACTGCCCAGGCCAGGTGTTGCAGCAGCACCATCAAGGCTAGGAGTAAGTTAGAGCTTTTATGTTGTCTTTTATATGTTGATGTGTTTAAATATTAGGTAGTTTTTTTAATGTCTTTTGTGTTTCTTCTCTTTCCAGGATCTTCTCCTCAGTCTAAGCTGTAACAGATCCCAGATTGGCACGAACACTATCAGTACCATGACTTCGTCCACTAAAATCCAGGACGGAGGCTGGGGATGGGTGATCATTGCGGCGTCCTTCATGGCCCAGCTCCTGGCTTATGGGTCTCCGCAGTCCGTGGGTGTCCTGTACCCTGAGTGGCTGCACACCTACCAAGAGGGCAAGGGCATGACTGCCTGGGTGGGATCCCTTGTGGCTGGAGTGGGATTAATAGCCAGTGAGTAGCACCGAAACTTAAGCACAAGTTCATATTTTATAGCCAAACTAAAGTTGCAAGCCTATCATTCTAATGAGATTAATGTGAATTAGAAACGATCGATTTCTGTGGCATTTTATTTTGAAATTACAAACAGTAAATCAGAACTGCTGACACTAATAACTACTAATTTGCAGAAATGTGTGCTTAAGTTACAAAATGAACTCCAAAACCCTCACTTTCACACCTGTTCAACCAGTTCTTTCCATGCCATAAACACACGCTGCAGGTCATGACAACACAACGGGTCCAATGTAAAGGAGTAACCTAACTACCACCGAGCAATATAAAACTGTTTGCTTACTGCGATGCATCAACAGATGGAGAGCGTTGCTTCACGAGGGAGCTCTGTGTCTCCCCGAGCAGAGTTGCTATTATTGATTTTCTGCGAGAGCAAGGCAAGTGCAAGTCATCTACGCTATGAATGTAGAAGGCTCGCTTCACCCTCGACCCCCCGCAGAGGGAGGAAATTAAAAACGGATAAGGAGAAAAGGCAGACATTTTGGCCTTTTATATAGAATTCGGTGCAAAAGATAGAATTAGTAGCCAAAAAGATCAAAAAGTATGGCACTATATGAGGAAATGTTGATGCCAAAATGTTTAAAAATTAATTTTTACCTCATTTCTGGTCTACAATTTGTACCTTCAAGAGAGAAAAAACAGAGCAAACCTGTTGCTTTAGTTGACATTTCAGTGTAAGGCAAGGCTTTGCCTCTTAGTCTGGCTGGTAGCTGTTTTTTTAAAAGGAGTGAGATGAAAATCATGGCTAGACAGATTTGGCCTGGGGCCTCATGTTAGGTCCTTGAACACGTGTCCCAGCTGTGAGTCGGCTGTGCTGCAGTTCCTGCTGCACAACAGCAGAGTCTCCCCATAGTACATGAAAAAAGAGGAAAAAAAAATCAGCGTCAGGGTCATAAGAGTTCAGTAAAGATCCACGAGTCGAACGACCTCAGTGGAATGAGCTGCAATCACTGCATGTTGATGTGGAGTGACTTGATTTTTCACCTTAAAACCAATCAAATTTGCATCTTTCTCTGACTTTGTTCTCTGCTTTCTCCCGCAGGTCCTATCTGCAGTGCCTGTGTGGACAACTTCGGAGCACGCCCGGTGACCATCTTCAGCGGCGTGATGGTGGCGGGCGGCCTGATGCTCAGCGCCTTCGCTCCAAATGTCCAGTTCCTCATCTTTTCCTATGGGATCGTTGTGGGTAAGGACTCCTTAAATTGTAGAAATGAAGAAAATCCTGTACGCAAATATATTCTAAACAGACAAAAAAAATAGCAGTCTGTAGACATGCCGCAATTTCTGGGTGAATTTGGACCTAATTGGTGAATTGGAAGTTGTAAATCTTGCACCCTGTTGTATAATCATTTAAAACAAGCAAGAGTACATGTCAAATCTAACTGTTATGTAACATTGGAAGTTGACTGTACCCTTAATAACAAGTTAATGAATACCACGGAAGCTGAAATCATGTAGACAACATATCCATTAACATTGTCCCCTTTGTTTGACATCCTTAAAGAAAAAATGACATATAATGACTCAGCCTGATTCCCATTTGGGCTTTTACTGCCTTTGTGCCCTCACCAGTGGTCATGCTCAGACTCAGCACCACCTGTTACTGCATATTTAATGACAGTCCAGCCGTGCTTAATTCCCGTGAACCCCGCCACCGTTTGCACTACCTATCCTGCTGGAAAAACTGGCGAGGGAGGGATATACATATTTGAAGAAAGTGATTTATTTTTAGACATGCCCTTAGGACAGCTGACTGTAACTGAAAAAGCACATGTAGCTAGCTTGTTCACTGATCATCAGTTTGGCTTTGCTAAGTGTTAAAAAGCTCTCATGCACTTTGCCCTTTTAACATACACATGTACTTATTGGTGTGTTTACACATACAAAAAAAAAGAAAAGAAAGCACTGTGATATTTTGTATGCAGTATTTGTGGCTCAAACACATTATGTGTAAACAACTGACATTTAGCAATGGTGTAAAATGAAGATGTAGATTTTACCCAAAGATGCACCAATTGTAGTTTTCTAAGGCAATTCCAATTTTTTGAATTTTGCTTAACTTTTATCCCTCAATTTTCCAAATCCACCCAAATAATACAAATATGGCAACATACAGAATATATGTTTCTATTTTATCTTACTGAAATGAAAATAAACCAACAACTAGTCAAATTCAAAATTTCTTTAAAGGGACCCGGGGTGGGGGTGGGTGGTATTTACCAGGCATATAGTTCAATTCTGTACCACAATCATGTTACTATGTTATCTTCAATTTTTATGAAAACGCTGTATATCTCAAAACTAGCAAATTTGACTTTGCATCATAATCTAAACACCTAGAAATTGGCCTCTGTCAGTTTAAGAACCTCCTACCCTTACTGACACTCCCACTTCAGCACAGCTTCACAACATTGCTCTGTGGGGTGGGGGCTCAGCTGCAGACTGAGCTCCAGGGAGGTGCTTTGTGTAAATAGGCTGTGATTTGTACCAGTAAAGTGTTTATGCAGCTCCACATGGCTACCAAAGGAGATTTAAGGATTTCTCAAACATGCATGAACTAGTCAAAGCTACACTATGGGTATGTTTTTGATGAGAGATTGACATTATTACATGATATAAAGCTAAAAACAAAAGCTGATAAAAATGCTGCATGATAATACCCCCCCAACCCCACCCCAACCCCTCCATTATTTTAAAGACCCAATCAAGCCAGTCAAACTAAAAATGTCCGATTCATAACAATTTCAGAGCATTTGGTGCATTCTTACCTGTTACCCATTTCACCAGGACTAACAGAAAACATTCTTCTTTTTGTTCTCAGGCCTGGGTTGTGGTCTCGTTTACGCAGCCACCTTGACAATCACCTGTCAGTACTTTGACAAGAGACGCGGCCTGGCCCTTGGCATTGTCACCACAGGTATTCCTGCCTTCCTCTGCCCCGTGATTTCTGGGTTCACACCTGTTCCTCATGCACACTTCTTTCATGTATGAGTTGCTGGGAGCCTTAGGAAGTGAAGGTAAACATCTGTAGTGTAGCAAATCCAGAATGGTTCGTTAGGTAGACATGGATACCAATGATCTGTTACCAGTTCTGGCCTGGCTAAAAATGAAAGCACTATGGTAACAGTTAGGGGCTATTTGACTTGAGCTTTATAGGTTAAAAATTCTCTTTGTTAGGATGGTTGGTACTTATAGCTGAAGTACAGATCCTTTGTCTAAACTTTTAATTTTGGTGTTGCTCATTTGTAGTTAAAAGATAAGCTGCACTTTAGTCTAAAGTGTAATAATTTTTCTATTTTTGACTCAGATTTTTTGTTTTCTTTTCTGATTCAGGAACAAGCGTTGGCGCATTCATCTACGCCACTGCTCAGAACGAGCTCATCGTGTTGCTCGGACTGGATGGCTGCTTGCTCATCATCGGAGCTATAGCCCTTAACCTCATGGCTTGCGCTGGTTTCATGAGACCCCTTGACATGCCGGGGTACTACCTCAAACAGAAGGCCGCCTTGGAGCGCAGCACGGAAGAACAGTTTTTCATGAAGCCAGCCTTGGATGATCTCAAGCTCACAACGGGGACAACCACAACTACTCAGGAGAACGCTCTCTCGGTGAAGGAGTTGCTCATCACCATCGATTCCAAGGACTTGTCTGTTCAGACAGAGAAGAAAGAAGGTTCTAAGTTTGGGTCAGTCATTGTTAAAGCAATCAAAAAGAACCAGAAGGCTTACTCCAAGTACATGAATTTGATTTGTGAGATTTTGCAAGACCAATCCATGGTGGCCTTCTGCATTGCTATCTTCCTGTTCAGCCTGGGTGCGTTTCCACCATGCCTCTTTATTGAGGACGTGGCACAGAGTGAAGGACTCATTGAAGAAGTTAGCGTCATTCCTCTTGTATCAATTGGGGCTATTGCCACCTGCATAGGCAAACTAGCTCTGGGTGTCCTGGTAGACATCAGGTGGATCAACAGCATCTATTTGTATGCCTTCACAATGTTTGCAGGAGGTTTTGCACTCCTCCTTATACCCATCACCAAAAGCTACTTGGGACTGCAGATTCTGATGGCCGCCCTTGGTTTCTTCTCTGGAAACTGGTCTCTCACTTCGTACATTACCACTAAGATCGTTGGCTTAGACAGACTGACTCAAGCCCACGGCATCCTCATGTTCTTTGGGGGTTTTGGGATCATGCTTGGACCTCCTGTTGTAGGTAAGAGGCTTGTTTTTTCCCCCAAAATTCTTTCAGTTGTAAGGCCTAGTATTGCATCAAATAAGCAGGTACACTAACATTGGTTTCAGTAGAAGCCAGCTTGTCATGTTTTAAAATCTTTTTGCTTTATCAACAAGACGTTGTACTGACTGTGCTAACCATGTTTGTTCTCTTCACTTGTCAGGATGGTTCTTTGACTGGACACAGTCATATGACTTGGCGTTTTACTTCAGTGGGAGCTGTGTCCTGTTGGGCGCATTCATTTTGTCTTTTCTCAGCCTTCCCTGCTGGAACAGGAAGAAGGACGCTGAGATCGACAAATCAGACATTCAGTATACCAGCAACTGTGACAAAGTTGCCTCCGTGGCCTGAGTATAAGCACCTTTCACCGTAGCTCAGATCTATCACCTGCTGCTCACCGACTGTCCCTGAACGATGCCCAAATCACCTCTTGGAGAGTTTTTGTGTTCTCTGACTGTGATGGGTGCATCTTCTTTATTTCTGCTGCCATATTTTTTTGAAATACAGGCCTTTCCTCTGTTCTGTGCCTGCATTTCTCAGGTTCAATCTACAGATTTAAAGTTCTGACTCTGAAGCCTATGATGATCCCCCCCCTCTTTATTACCTCATTTTACGAGGTTAACTGAACAATGTTAGAATCCCAAGTTCTAGTGTTTGTGTAGAGACTGTTTTTTGTCTATATATAATTGTAGCTCAGAAAACGTGAATTGGTGCCACCTATTATTGAAGGAAAATTATGAAAACTGTCAACTTATAATGTAATAACATCTGCTCCTAAAGTACTTTTTTACTGCAATAAGTTATTGTATTAAATGAAGAATAGAACTTATTTTGATGTCATGAACACTAAAATTTGAATTTTTATTTTGGAATCTTAAAATTTCACATTTGCCACTATGTACTGTACGTTACCAAAGTATCAATAACAGTCAATGCCTGTCATCACATTTTGCCTGTTGAATCAAGACAAAAGCCTTGTTTTTTATGTGTATTTTCATTACCAAGTAAAATGATTTTTCAGTTTTTTCACCTTTTCAACCTCCAGTTTCTGGATCAGACGTATGTTAAGTTATGCTGATTAAGAAAAAACATGTAAAACCACTGAGATGATCTTACAGCATTTCAAGCATGTTGAGTCACTTTGCAGCATGACTATCATAACCTTGCTGCCATTCAATTTGTCCTTGCTGGTCTTTTTTTATTATATTCTGTATGTTTGTGTTTGTAAGTGTGATTTTTGTATGTGTCTGCACATGCATGTCCACAAAATATCTACAGGTCAGTGTATGTGAGTTTAGTAAGCATTTATATTAGTCCCAGTTTGTAAAGCCCTATGTACTAGTAACTTTTATATGCACAAAACTTGGCATAGAGGTGTTGAAACGTTGTGTTTAGGTTTATAATTCCTAAAATTGCTGTTGTAACTTTTCCTCAGGCTTTTAGAATCCTGTGAGTGTTGAAAAGACCACTACAAATGCCTTTGATAGCTCCAGTTTCAGGTGTGTGTAAATCTGGGACATTATTGTTTGCATTTTATTTGATTTACAAGGTTCAAATTTGATACTGTAGAAATGAGACTGTTTTAGCTACTTTTTTATTTCAGTATTGTAGTATTTATGTATTTTTAATTGTTTTATTTAAAATGCCTCAATAAAGATATTTGGGACAATTTCTAATACATTTGCTTTGAATTCCTAAACTTTTTGATACTGGTAAACATTTCCTGCAATTCATCTTTGTCAAAATATATTTGTCACTTATCTGTAACATACTTTTCTGCTTAAGTTTCTCTTTTAGTAAAAATATCTGCCTTGTTGTGGATGAGCCATTTCTTTGTGGTTTAAATTTAAAGCCGTTCAACCGTTCTATTATATTACATGTTTATAGTTTCAACTAGGTCTCTGTAAACTTTAGCAGTCCATTACACATTCAAAAACTCCCTCTAGTAACTTCAACAACTGAATTTCTGCATTTCAACATTCGTACTACTCAGAAATTCAATTACATGAAAATAACATTTCTATTAAATTACTTATGCTTCACAACAGTTTGTTTTAAGAAAAAAAAATTACATTATGCAAATAAGTTTAAACTGTATAACTGGCCATTTTAACATGTCATAGCAAACAAAGTAATTTTCTGGTTGTACAGATTTTTTTATATGCTTTTACCCCTATCTGCAATCAACATTTCAGCCAGAGTTTTAAAGTAACTACCGGTAAGTGCAAATACTTTGTTGCTGTACTTAAGTAGAATCTTTGGGTATCTGTACATTTACTTGAGCAATTATTTTTCAGCCTACTTTTTACTTTTACTTCTTACATTTTCAAACATTTATCTGTACTTTCTACTCCTTACATTAAAAAAAAGACAAAGTAGAAAGTTGTTACTGTTATTTCATTTTTGCTTGTTTTCATTCCAGCTTCTTATGTAGAAACACTGTATTTCTACCTAAAGTCATTCCATTCATTGGTCCAGTGACTATATAAGAGGCTGTATTGCAGTTTTTAAAAAATGTGGGCCACCACACTGGCTGCTAACTTAATCATTAAAAATAAAAGTACTGTACTTAAGAAGTATTTGTATTTCATCAATTATATTATTGCATTTGGCCCGCAGCCCTCGGATAGATTTTCATTTTGGGGAAAATGTTTGGACAACCTTGATTAACTGAAACAGCTAGACTAGTGTATCCTAAATTTAACATAAATTAATTATTTTAATACGTTATAGTCATTTCTTTTAATACTTAAGTACAAATATATCAGATACTTTAGGACTTTTACACAAGTTTACCAAGGTAATTTTTGGTAAGATACTTTTACTTTTACACTTTGTGGTACTTCATACAACACTGATTTCAGCTAGTAAAATAATAATAATAATAATAATAATAATAATAATAATAATAATAATAATAATAATTCAGATACCCTGAATTTTATAGGAGAAACTAACTTGTGGATTTTTGTATTAGTGCATTTTTTTGTTTTAGAAATCCATAAGGAATAGTAAGTGAGGTACAATAAACCTTAGGCTTCTAGCTCTTCCATTTCAGTCCTATAGACTTTTTCATTGTTTTTTTTTATTATTATTTGTCTTGTTATTTTGATGTCACCAAATAAAAATCTGTAGTTATTTATTCATTCAAAATATATTGGTAATTAAAAGCCAGAAAAAAATAATAATTTGAGTGATGCAAAAATGATGATTATGAGTATTGCAAATAGCAGTGGTGGGCAGCACTAATCTAAAAATTTGTTCCACTAGCCCCAAAGCACTAACTCGAATATTTAGGTCCCCTAATTGTAAAGCACTAATGCACTGAAAATTTAGCAAAAGCTAATTCTGAAGCACTAAAATAACCCAGTCAACCCATGAACATTCTTCGATGGACAACATGAGTCTCATATTGCCATTTTGCTCTCATAAGACTTATCGATGTTATATTTGAGTTCATATATCATGACACACATATGATCAAAATTTATGACAGCTGTCAGCTGATAACATTAAAGCTGATCAATAACATTTAAAGACCTCAGTGCTTCTAAATTTAGCCTATGAATTTAGCAAGTGCTAAATTTTAAAATTAGCAAAAGCCCTAAAGCCCTAATCAGGAAATTAGTTCCCCTATTAGTGCTTTGGTGCTTTAGGAGAACTGTGCCCACCACTGGCGAATAGCATTCTGACCAACTGAAATAAAATAATGAAATTTTAATGGATGCCCTTTTTGCAGATCCTGTTTAACTATTATATGATAAATTGGCTTGCCATAACCTATTCGACTTCTCCTGGTAACCCACCAGCCGTCATGGCTACATGTGTCACGTGGCTATAACATAAACAAATTTCTAGGGAAGCTTACATTGGAGGAGCTAATTACGCTATCTTAAACGTTTTTATTTTACAACTTGCTTTAACCTTACCGTTGGGATGTGAGGACGATGGCATTAGCTATTAATCGCAATATGACGCGTTTTAGCAACGTTTTAGTCAGCGGAGCATTATTATGTCCAGAAGGGAAAACTCCGGCAAGTCAGAAGTGGAGAGCTGTCCCTGTCCGCTGAGCTGAGAATGGGTGCAAGCGCTTCATTATCCCTCTGTGTAAGTTTACACACAAAGAACATTTTGTGTGTTCTGTTATGGCTCAGTAGTTTTTGTTCTAACTTTTTGCAGTCACTTTGTGCACTCCAGTTTTACCAACAAATAAGAGAGATCCTGAACATTTTGTTTTATTAAATGATGTCTGCTTTGTTGTCATTTTGTGTCCAAGCAGCATGTGGATCTGTGGCTAAGTCCACGTTTTAGTTTGCTAGAGTGTCATCCATGGGAATTACCACTGAATGAGATTAAAGTAAATTGCAAAATTAAAATAGGTTTATCACAGCATAGCTCAAAGCTATAAAACACGAATACAAATACTTTTTGTATTAGTTTTTTGTATTAGTTTTGAACACTACATACACTTAAAAAAAACTCTTGTAATCTCTTGTTGCACATTTAGGATTTACAGCAGATCTCATCAGAATATATGTGACCCATCATATCCAAATGAGAATTAAGTCAGATTATATTATATTTTCAGATCCAGATGATACCTGGATCATGCTGATATCATAAGCTTATCCAGAGATATGACTTAATTTGTCTTGTTGGTTACGAGTACTGTTTGGTCTGAATCCTAATTTTATGTAAATTTATTGAGTCATTTATTTTTGATGTCAATAAAGAGGAAACCTCAAATGGTATTTGTATATTAAGATTTCCCAATTGGAAAGAAACAAAAACATTGCTAATTCACTGGGAAAAATTCAAAATTTTAAGACATTTTCCCTCCAAATCAGGTTTTTCGTTGCTACTGCTAAAAAATGCTTAAAAAATATTTTTAGGACTATATTTATTATATTTCAGATAATTCATTCAAATGATACATTGATTAATCATTAATTTATTATATATTGACAAAATGCAATTTTTTGCATATATCTGCCCATTAATCCACATTACACTTTTGGACTTAATCCTCGTTTCGATGTGATGGGTCACATATTAGATCAGAGGTCTAAAATAACTTTATTGATCCGTTGGGGATATTTATTCAAGGAAATTAAAGAATAAACATTTATTTAAAGATTAGTCATCAGAATAGGCACAAATGACAGATATAAGCCTATTTATTACCTATTATGTAATAACACATTTTGTATTTTGAATTAGTTAATAACAAACAACACATGGACACCTGCACTGTGCTGTTTTATAAAGTTAAATTTTTGATGCCAAGTTTTGTGACGTAAACCTAACCAATCTTTGACATTATAACTAAGACTGTATTTACACCTCTTAAAAATCTTCTCTAGGCTAATATTTTAGGTCTAATTGTGTGAATGCTGATTCAACATTTACACTACTGTCCTTCTGTCCTTCGACTTGTTTGGTACAGTTTTCACTGCTCATTCTGTTCTCTGACTTATGGTTTTTGTAATTTTTAATATTTACCCTTTTTTACGAATCTTTCCTCACAAAAATAAGAAAAAAAAAGAACCAATAAAACGTTGATTCTTCTAATTATCTTGCTCTCTTTGGAATCTGATTCAGCATACATGCTCTACTTCTTTATGATTTCAGCTACTGTTCTGCCTTTGGTAACATTTACCTTTTAACTGGTATGTTATGTAATACTTATTGCTTAACATCTCAATGAGTTTAAACTTTTTTAGATATTCAGAGCTTATGGCATTCACAAAAAAATGCTAAATTTCCAATTATTTTTTGCTAAATAACCTATATATAAGACCTAACTTTCTCATTATGATTATACTTGTACTAATAACATATACTGTATATACTAAAATTAAAGATGATTCAGGATGAGAACAGACCCTGGTTTATCATTTCAAATTATGATGCTTCTAAGTTACGGTACTTTGATTCCTGTTGTAAATCTTTGGTAAAATGCTTTGTTTTCCCACAGAGTGATCCATCTTCAGTGAGAATCCTGAAGCCCAGTGCTAAGGTCAGCCCCGAGCTCATTGTTCCTGCTCAGGTTTCAGAGTCTGGAGCGTTGCCTAGACGTGTATTTGGTGTTTCCCTGGAAACTCTTAAAGAGGATGGGCAGATGGCCTGTGGAATACCTCATGTGTTAAGAGATATGGTGGAGTTTCTGGGAAAGAATGGTAAGTAAAACATATGACTTTTTAATATACATTTTGCAGCTTTATCTTTCTTTTTTATAAGTCTTTGTTTACAGTTGAAATTACAGTTCAAGCATCACCTGCATCTGTTCCTTTTAGGACTGCATCACAGGGGTCTGTTTCGCTTGTGTGGGTCCGTGGTGCGAATCCGGCAGCTGAGGCAGCAATGGGATCGTGGAGAGAAGGTGGACCTGGAGCAACAGGGGGATGTCTCCACTGTGGCCTCACTACTCAAACTCTTCCTAAGAGAATTGCCCGTTCCTGTAGTTCCTGAGCCTCAGCGTAAACAGCTGGTCTGGAGCCTAACAGGTACCTTAACAAAACATATGCATTGATTTTTTTGTCTTTTTAAAGTGCCTGTGACATCAAATTTTTGTAATAAACATGAATGCATATTTAGAAAGATAACAATGATAACATGTTGCAAAACAAATTTCATGTTGCTGAGATGAACAGTTGTTGAGATATTTGCATGTGAAGAAACAGGAAGTGATGTAAAAAGGGAATGTCTGCATTTGA
>JAUBOC010000089.1:14359779-14371033 GCA_032275365.1 Anablepsoides cearensis
CTTCTACATGCTTTGCAAGTGGGAAAACCTGAAAAATCAACAGTGTATCAAATACTTGTTCTCCCCACTGTATATTGATTAATTATAATATATATACCATGAGCCTTTGCTGCTATAGTCAAACTTTCTCCAAGTGCACGGGCTAAAAATAAAACAAATAAACCTGGACCGTTGCATTGGCTGCTAGCTTAATCATAAAAACTAGAAGGACTTTACTTTTCATTTATGATGTTATTGCATTTGGCCCGCAGCCCTCTGATAGATTTTCTTTTTGGCCCTCTTGGGTAAAAAGTTTGGGCACTCTGGAACGCTGCATTTCTTGTTTAAAGGCACAAGTTTCAAATCCAGCAAATGTCAAAATCAAACTTAATTACATTTAAAAATGTAATATATGTGTAGAAATATAGAAGATGTGGTAAAAAAGTAGAAAAACATTACCACTAGTTAATTCCTTTGTTGTCTTCATGTATGAACATGTCTGTGTTAAACTGCTCCTTTATAACCTTCTAATGGAGACTGCTTCAATTTAAAACATTTACTTTGTTAAATAATTCAAAAAATATATATATAAATAAATAAAACTATTTAGGACATTAGTTTCTGTTTCTCATGTTTGATAATGGGTAAAGACAAAAAGCCTATTATTCACTTTTCAAATGCCACATGTGTCAACTGCAGCTGCTCATGTGATTCTCTAACAGTGAGTCATCTCCCCCGTAGTGTTTTTACCTTTTCCTAACATGAGCATTACCTTGTGTTTGAACTTGTTGGAGTTTTTGTTCTCCTTCTTGTTCAGGTCGATGAAATAATGCGTGATGCGCTCCTTGCTGCGCGCCTCCATGTCCCAGCAGATCTTGAAGGAGTCGCAGGTGATGTTGCTGATCTTGATGCTTCGAGGAACGGGGAGCTCCTCCATGTCGGAGAGGCTGCCGTCCTGAGATTTTCCTGTGAAAAAAAAAGAAAAAAGATAAGGCTGTCACTGTTACTGTCAAGCAAAAATAATATCAATCAAACCAGCCGAAGTGCTTCAAACTGTATTTCTGAAACTGATACTTTCAGAACATGACTCTCAATTTTTTAACTTCTTTAATCTAATGTGACTAAACCTCTCTCTGTACTGCAGTAATTATTCCACACACAGCGTCTACAGTAGTAAAACCACAAACCCGATTACTGTATAGGTTGCCATGGAAACACATCAGTTCCTCCACAATCATACGGCGTTCTGCTTTACTGAAAAAAAAAGTAGCATTAAATATTTCTCATGTTTGAATCCTCTCTCCTCTCTCTGCAGATATAAGCTGAAAGCGAGTTTTTTGCACAGATTTCTGCAACAACAGCAATATTCAAAACAAATGTCAGCGCCTCAGCCGCTCATTTAATCAGGATCACTCAGACTTTTATTTCCCTTCTATTTAGCCTCAACTAAAAGTCAAAGACCTTGAATAAATATATGTTTTCAGTTTCATACTCTACAGGACTCCAAAAGGCTTACAACTCAAAGTTCACACAGAGGCCAATGAAAAATAATGTCAAAACCTATAGCTGAATGGGAGCTTTGTCAAATCCCAATGAATGTGGACTTTGCGTCACACCATGAGGCGCCCACTTGGCACGGCAACAATGTGTTTTCTGTGCACGCTCTGGGCTCGAAACACAAGAGGCAGCAGCATGTATTTGGGGGTAATGTTCAATACGACTGAGCTCTATGGAGGGTCAACAATGGCAGGAGTAGTGGAGCATGGGAAATCCATCTCTGTTCATCCGCTGGGAGAGATGAAAGAGGGGTCTCATTATTGGGTGTGGAAACGCCAGTGTCTCACCTAAAAGTCATTTTCAAACAGTGCAGCTTTTAGAGGCAGAGGAAATCAACCAATCAGGTGGAGCTTTTTAACACCTATTTTCTAGCTTAGTGTTTTTCAAAGTGGTTAGCCACCGGAGGGGGGTGCTGGGAGGGCCTCAGAAAGCTGGAGGGATGATAAGAAAAAAAGTTACAATAAAAAAAATTCAATCTAATAAATGTTTTACGTATTTTAAAATCAGGTACAAATGCTTTGTTACTTAAGTAGAAATTTTGGTTATTTATACTTTAGTGGAGTAATTATGTTTCAGCCTACTTTTTACGTCTACTCCTTACTTTTTAATTCAATTATCTGTACTTTCTACTCCTTACATTTTAAAAATGCAAAAAGTATTTCATTTCTATTTAACTTTGATTTGCTTTTATTCCATCTTTTCATTGTTCAGAATAAAATAAAATAAATACATATAAATCTATCCAGATACATGGTGCCCTTGGATAGAGTGAGTTTGATTGTGGTTGGATGAGAAGTGTACATTTTAAACATTCTGACATCCTGTTGGCTTGAACTAACTCCATCACACCTGTATGACACAAATCACACCACATTCCAGCAGGACATTAACATTATACTCATTATTGACTTTAGAAGAAAAATGGGGGGTGTACGCTATAAAACCATCTGGCACAGCCCAAGCTTTTATCCTTAACTTTTTTTTAAGTGTTCCTCCCTTTTACTTTTATACGTTAAGTAGTTTTAAAACCAGTACTTTTACTTTAGTAATAAGCTTGAGTTGATACTTCTACTTGCAAAAAAGTATACTTCTACTTAAGTAATGCATTTGAATACTTTTGACACCTCTGTTTAAAATTATAAGAATATATTGAAATGTGATTTAGGAGAGCTGAAGTTCTGTTCTTATTGCCATCATCACCAGTTTGTTGAAAAGTTGTTTTTTTCCCTTGAGAACATAATACAGTTTAAAACATGTTAATAAAGCTCTGCTAAAATGTAATAATTATTGAATAGAAAATAAAAGTGGGAAAAAAATATAAAAGTTGATGTTTCTTTACATAATTTGTAGCATTGTTTGTGAGTTTGCAAGGCCGGTCCCCAGGCAGAAGCTAAAGCTATTTGTGGGGCCATTGCATGAAAAAAAATTGGTAATACCTGCTCTAGGTTATATGGTGAAAGTGGATAAACACAAGAGTCTTGCAAAGGAATTTCATCCCGTTTTGACTTTGTGAATCATGAATTGTTTTAACCAGACCCCTACTTTATTTGAATTGAACCGCTGAACATTCATGCACATCACCACCTTTAATGCCGGACTTTTAAATTAAAACAACCTAATTTTGAGAAGAGACTGATCAAGCCTTGCTATGCATGATGTCATGTTATTTTCAATGGGATAGCATTGAGAGCATATGATGTCAATGACTCTCAGCTACTACCACACCAAATTTAATATTAGTATCTAAAATATTGACTGCAGTATAGCCGTTTTTGTGTGTTAAAAATGCTGATTAGCTGTTGTGGCCACTTTAAGTTGGGGTGACTCCAAATGTTAATCAGCTGTAGATATACGACCAATGATAAATACCAGAGTGTTTCATACAAATCTACCCAATGGTTTATTAAATTTTATTTTATTTTTTTGCTAAAGTTCTAAACAAATGATCGGGCATATGCACACACACAGACAAAAGCATTATCGCCCTTTTCCCTTGGACAGCAGGCAATAATTCATACTTTATAGTTATTGCTTACACCTTGGGTTCGAGCGTCTACTCGGTGGGGTAAAAAAACCTCGGTTCTCAGAGCTTACAGGGCACTTCTGGGCCTCTCTGTGCTGATTTGTGAAAACAACTCATTCGGCCGCTGGTCTGCATTTAAAATGCCCATCTCATTAAAGCTGCACCCCACTGAGCTGATTAATTTGGCTCGGGCTGAGAGGGTCGGGAGCGAGACACGGCAGAGCAGAGGACCGGGAAAGAAAATGTTCCATCCACTCAGACAGACAGAGCTGCAAGGGCTGCAAAGTCCCCGCTGAGATTGTGTGGTGCTGGCCTTTCACAAAGACTGTTGTCATTCTCCGACTTCTGCTTCAGGCAAACTGTAAGATATACCCTCAGGAGGTTGCCAAGGGGAGAACGCTTGCATGAAAAAGCTGTGTAATACAGTTTCACAATTTACGTTATTCGTTTTGTCCTCTGCGTGCCTCTAGGTATACACGGCACACGACTGCAAGCATCAGAAATGGAAGAACCTGCACTGCACCTGATGTACACTTGTCTTGTCTTGACAATGTTTTATGCCAACAAATGCTTTCTTAAAAACTTCAAGGAATGTTTCCTCCCACCCTGTTGAGCCTAGACGTGCTGATTCATCTCCTGTTTACACTTTCAAAATTTACTTGAAGCTTCGCAGTAAATCAGTTAGTCTTTCTTTATGTAAAATCTTTTAAAAGCTTTTTTCCACATGAAACGCGCTCTGATAGCTGCAGTTTCACTCGTTTTAAAGGCTGTAGGATCTAGACAATGAATATAATTTTGCTCCTTACGTCAGCACACTAATACACTTATGATTAAAACACTCAGTTGGAATCTGAACATAATATGATTCAGAGAGGCCACCAAGCTCTGCGACAAACCCTTGGGGATTCGGAGCACAGGATGAAAAATGGAGGAGCGGGGGCCAGGCTGGATGAAGGTCAGGCGGCGGGAACAAAACTAAACCTTTTACAGTCGCTCACAGGAGGCCTAAATCCTCATTCAGAATCAAATTAATGCGCTACCTTCCCATCTTTGGCTCCTTGACCTTACGCGGATTTAGCACTTGTTGCTGGTGATGATTTTGCCAAGTTATGTTATAATGCTCTGTTATGGTGCTCCATGCACACGTGCGCAGGGAGTTCCGAGAGATTTAGCGGAGTCGCGCGCGTTTGAACCGAGCGCCATAAAGCAGCATGCCAGCATGTCCGCTCTATTAACCCAGTCAGCTAAATCTGATGAACTCAGACAAATGGATTTTATTGGCGTTTGCTCTTTTACTCTGCATGAAGCTGAATCCCAGAAAATGCGCTAGGATCAGTGCAAATTGTTTTACATGGGAGCATCCTAGCTTTGCTCCAGTCTTCTTGTTCGTCTGATTATTCAGCATGCATTGGTCTCAGGATGATGACATCATAAGTTCAATTTGAAAAAAATACTTCAACGTAAACTTTAGCATTTAAGATTTACCTATTTACACATTTAACACTTAAATTCAACATTTCGTAAAATGTAAGAACAGAAATAATTAAAACGTGTCAGGGACATTTTTTGAATATTTTATTTTACACTTGGTGCCTCTTAAATGTTTTTTCCCCCTGCACTTTAATCTGTTAACCTGTAGGCCTAACCCTAACCAAAATAAAATTAAGTGCTCTTGAACATTTTGGAATAAATTCACAAGCCTAGTCTCAATCTAAAGCTATCAATCTTATTTTTTTTTACCCATTTTCTTGTACTAGTATTTAGTTATTAAAGTTAAATACACTATAACCCTTAATTGTTTGTTGTTTTTTCTCCAAAGATGCTCATTGAATAAAAGGTAACACGACTGGCTACACAGTTGTGGTGTCAGAATGAAGCTTGGAGCTGATTGGCTGATTCTAGTCAATCAATCATACGTACCATGGACAGGTGGGACAGGAGGGGCTTTCTACACATTTTGTGCTCCAGAGAGTCTATAGATGAACCCAGCTGGTCAAAAGAGGTGTCAAACGAAAGAAGACATTCATTCAAATCGTTTGAACAGCCTATAATGCTAATTTAAAGTCCCTGGAAGTGTGGGTCAGGCTATAAAGAGGCAGGAAGTAACCACAAACTGGGAATGTACTGTGGGTGGTACACTGAGAGTTAAAGGGTTAAAAAAAATCCAACTACTTTGTGCTATTTCAGTCATTCCTATATCTAAATGTTCAGCTCATTTAAGAGATTCGATTGATGACCTTTGGTTGAATGTGTACACTACAAATGATTGCAAAATCACAGCTTTCTTCCAGTCTGAGTGCAGGCTAGGCTGAGATAGAGACCACGCTGAGAGTGAGAGAAGCTGTCAACAGGGAGAACATCTTTCTCTCAAAGCGAGATAAAGAATGCTCTCTTCGTTTGGGGTTAAGCTGTGCTCCGTCTCAACACTTGAATACCAATTTTGACTAAAAAAAGGATGACTCTTCAAATTAAGCCTGATTAAACAGAAAACAACTCAGGAAAACAGTCCAAACCCAGAATGAGTCATGAGCTCTCATCTGCATAAAACTGAATTTCAAAAACAACAGACTGTTGTACTGTTTTTTTTTTCTCCCCGCTCAGTTTTTCAGCTCAGTTCTTGAGTTTCTGAGAATCTTGCACACTGATAACAAGAAAATGAGAAAAACACAAATATTATCACTAATAATAAAGACGCTGAGGATCAAGTTGCACTTTTAAAGTTTGACTAAAACAGTGTTTTACAAAAGAAAAAAGCCTAAAGTTAAGCATTTATAAGCCAGTAATCTAGCTCAGATGGTTGATGTCATCAGACCTGCTGTTGAATGACATCAGACAGAATCATCAGCACATGAGAATCTGTCCAGTTCGCTCTGAAGGGATTGGGTTTGAAGAACTGGACACACACGGCTCTGCTGGAACACGACAGATAAAATCCACACAGTTATCATTGCTGTCCAGACTCCTGCTGACAGCTTTATGACTGAGAACTGATTTCAGCTAAATCTGATTATATCCACAGTAGTAGTGAATATGATGATGTTAGGCAGGTTTATCAGCATTAATGTTATTACATTTTTTCAGTTTATTTTGGTGGGCTGTCACATTGCAAATAGAAAGCCTAGAGAAGATATATGGCGTGTGACCATAAAATATTGCAAACAGACCTAATTTCATCAGAAAAGCTGGACTAAAGGACGACCTCATTCCATTTTGATGAAGGCTATTTTCTTTTAAAATGATGAAAGAAGGTGTTGGCATGAGGGGAGGACACATTTTAAAAGGGCTCTGTTCTGATGACATAGCTGGATGAAAAGTGAAAGAAGTGGCAGTGGGTTAAAACCAGTATCTTCAAACAGTTTTTGTGATGTTTTATTCTGTAATAAAATCAGTGAGATCAGATTAGAACTATATTGTGTTTTGAGTTTTTAGTCAATATACTGTTTCTTTGAACCTTGCGCTGTGACTTGGTGATAAAAACGCACCTTCTGTGTTTTCAGTCCATTAATCATAGGCGCATTTACATACTGCCAGTCCCAGTCTGATGCTGGGAGGGGAATTTTCTGAGTACAAATTGCTGAACGGCCTAAACAGAAGCCAAATTAAATGCAGTACAAATCACATTTATTACTATCATTAAATTATTTTGGTGAAGCAGTTGGGCTCGTCCAACTCCTGCACACAAAATCCAAACTGTAGCAAAGGAACTTCGACTGATTCTGTTTTTTTTTTCAAACTTAAAAACAAAATTAAAAAACACCCACCCCCACAGAAGAGACACATGTTACGGCCCATCCCCAACTGCCCGAACACAGATACAACTTGTTTCCCCCACTGTGCATTGAAATGCTCAAAACAGGCCTCAGTGTTGGAGTTCTTTCCCAGAAACAGTGGGCCCACTGAAGCTGCATGCATTCATTTGCTGGGTCAGCATGGGCTTACAAGCCTCTCATGCAGGCAATTAAATATTAATGGAATTCCGAGATAAATTTAGAAAGCTATGTAAAACTGAAATGGATGCGCTCTGCGTTGACCTTATGTGATCAAGATAGATGAAAACGGGCAATGAGGCACTTTAATACAATAACATGGAAATAGTCAGCCCTTTTGGGACAAACTGAGAGTTCAAAACAAAGGAAGTGGGAGAAATGATACAGAAAAGAACAGCAGCAGAACCGTTTCAAAACCATATGTGAGCCAAACAATGCAATGGCTCACATATTGTACATGTTTTGGTTAAAACATGTACAATAAATGTATTTTGTCACAACATAATGAATAAATACTTTATCTGCAAGTCATTTGAATAAACTATCTAAACTATAATCCTAATAATTTTGTAAGATTATTTTTGAGTAGCTCTACAAAACTATGATTTTAAGCATAAATGTCTTAAGTTTTTGTCCTTTTTCCTGCAATGCTTTGACAAAACTTAACATCCAAATCTTGTTTAAGGTTTCCTCATAAAATGACATGAAAATGCCTCATTAGAATAACCTAAAAATAGGATTCAGACAAAAATATTAATGAGTTATCCTAACTAGGAAGACAAATCAAGGCATATCTCATGAACTGATTATAAAGCAGAAACCTGAAGATGTGCTAAGGTAATTTTGTCCAAATTCGACTTAATCTTCATTAGTGTGATGAATCACTATCATCACATTAGACCCAAATAAAGATTTGAAAGTCACCTCTCAGTCCTTCTTGAGAATATCTTTTATTATTTACTTATTTACCATTATTTACCCAGGCAAGTCCCGTTGAGAGTTTTTTATGTGACAATGTGATAAATCAGATTTTTTTAGTGTCTTTTTTACAACCACCTATGACCGGTTATTCGAGAATCTACAGAGCATGGGTTTTGTTTATAGATCAACACAGTACCTGAGCATGCTGACTCAAGGACACTGAGATACTCTTTCCAAGTTGACAAATAGACCAGGAACTGTTGGCTGTATTAGACTTAACCAAAGGGGCAAAGCTGGAGCTGCCACATTGTCCATTTGACAAATGCATTACTGAAATGAACGCTTCCCCATCCTCCCAATGAAGCTCTAAGAGGATCTAAATCACATCATGGTTTATTGCACCCTTTGGAGAAGCCTGGCTGATGTAGAAAATGTAGAACTAAAGTGATGTAAAGGGGCTTAGTGAAAACAAACTGACTCCTCTTGTCCTGAAGCTCCATTCTAAAAATAGATGAAATAAATAAAAAAAAGACCATTGTTCATGTCTTAATTAATCTGCAATTAATCTAATTAAAGAATCCTCTCTGTGGCCACACGAGTCTCGCCGTGGTTATGGAATCGCAAGTGTGTATTTGCACCGAAGGGTGTGTGTGCGCGTGGCTGCACCGCCTGTGCACACTCGTGGGTGCAGCCATGTTTTAGCTTTTCATTCTCTTCTCATGATGACTTGCTCTTTTCATCCGCAACATAACAGTCCCCTGCTTTGGAAAAAATAATAATCCCTGGTTTTCATCTCGACTTGACCATGTATTACATGTATGATCTAATTTAGGATTTTCCTCCTGGTGATGTAGATATTTAGACAAGTTTGGAGCTCAAAGAAGAAGTCAGACGCAGACAGTCCAGCGGGGGACGCAGCTGGAGGACATGGATATTCAAATTAATTAATGAATTAATTATTAAAATGAGAGTTGACTTGAAAAAAAAAATAGGGTTGTAAAGTGGACAGGGAGGTAAAGGGGGGGGGGGGGGGTTGACTGGATAAAAAGATCTTGATAAGCTGTAGGCGCGGTGTCTGCCGTCCTCTGTCCACGCCTGTGGTGCTGAAATCAGTCAACACTCCTTTCTTCCTTTTGCACGCGCAGTTCTTGTACAGATTAGATATTTTCTTGCCACTGAAGCCTTGTTGCTGCTATTGCATGTTCTACTACACACACGCTAGATTCAGTCAATGAACCTGCCCTCCATCCCCATTCAAACACAATAAGGATGCAGCTAAAACATGAAGCGTGCGCTGCAGCGGCTCTGATTGAAACACCTGGGCCTAATATATAGGCTAATGCGCTGGCGTTAAACTGAAATACCCACACATTTACAGAAAAGAAAAAGAAAAAGCAGACTCACCATCTCGTTCGCATAGCTGTATGGAATCCAGGCTCAGATCCTTGATGATCCCCTCGCAGGGACTTAATGGACTGGTGATGTTGTGCGCCAAGCCTGGAACCTCCATCTCTGCTGATGCTGAGTCTGAGTGATGCTGCTGGATGATTTGATTTTCGTCCGCGGTGAGGGGAGGGTGACTTGGCAAACAGCCGTTAAAAGAAGGAGAGAGAGAGTGATGGTGGAGAATAAAGCAAGAGTCCAGTGTCCAGTCTGGGTCCGTCGCGCTCCTCTCCTCTCCTCTCTCTGCCTCCTGGGTGGTGCGGCTGCTGGCGCGTCAGCGGAATCGTCACGGCTTCGAAAGAGCGCGAGCCGCCAGCTGCAACATGAGGCGACGCTTTGACACTATACCTACAACCGTCCGCGACAAGCTTTTCTTAAAAAAAAATCTTTTAGAGCTTTTTTTTTCTTCTGCAACGAGATACGGCTTGACTAAAAGAGAGAGCCACAAGTGTGCGCGCGCGCGTTCCACCCCCCGTTTGCGCCGCGCCGCGCCGCTGCGGGACGGTTGAACGCAGGAGATTATCGCAGTCGCAATCAGCAAACTCAGAGGCTTCTTATGTAACCGGATTAAAGCCGGTGGTTTCCCTTCCCTCCTCCTCCTCCTCAGCGCACAAACTCTCGTTCTCTTCCATTTCACGTCCAGCGTCATCCCAGGGAGGCCACCACATGACCTTATTTGGTAAACCTCCTCTGCGTGAGCGCAGGTGCAAGTGGACCGAGCAGTTAATGAGCAAGGGGGGACTCACTAAGGCTATTTCTCCATGCAGTTAATGAGCAGCATGACACAGCTCCCATAAGGGCCACATTGATTGTTCTAATGCCACCTTATAAAAATGAAGCTCAGCTGGTCTTCCACACCCCTATTTATCAGTGACCCAAGAAGGAGTTTGCCAAGGCGTATAGGTCAAGTGTCTTTGCATACTGGGGCTAAAAAAACCTTTTAGGCATATTTACTGACAACATGCACTCATGCTAGAGTCACAGTCACATTTCCTTAAGCAGTTTGGTCTCAAACACAGAGCAGCAGAGTGAAGCGGTGTCACTTTCTGTTTGTTTTTGTCTTTCATGGTGTCACACAGGCGAGGCGTCTTAGGAGGGCCCGCAGAGTGTTTATCTATTCAGTGGGGCAACTGAATCTGCAGCTGCGCCTCAGGGACCTTTTAGATATGCTGTTCCAAATGTCAGTGGGGGTCTGCATAATAGTCTATATGAGGAATTTGAGGAAGTACACACTCAGGCTCTTCTAATGGGGCACATTAGGATGAATCATCTTCTATAAAGGAGAGAAAAGAAAACACAACATTGGCTGTGTGGTCCTCAATTGGTGGGCCACAGTCTTATAGCCTTGATTGGTGCACATACTTTTGCACTTTTCCAGAAGGCACAGCTTTTCTACAACTTACGCTGATTCATTTTACATGGCACAGCTTTTACAACATTATGGTAATCATTTTAGGTGGTGCAGCTTTTCTATTATTGACTTTTTTTTAGGGATGCACTGATATGAAAATTTCAGCCGATATCGATATCCGATATAATTATTGCTGTTATGGCCGATAACCGA
>JAUBOC010000089.1:14408731-14419965 GCA_032275365.1 Anablepsoides cearensis
TTTTAAATTTCAGAACTTATTCAGCAAATATGTTTCCATTTCACATTTGCACATTAACTTTTTTTCAAAAAAAAAAACCCCAAACCACCTCCACAAACCGCCCAAAACACACCCACTGGAACCGGACTGGAACGTCAATGGAAATGCACCCGAACTGACCTGTACCAACACTAACCGTACCGACACTACACCAAGTGGCACTAGTGGAAAAGGGGCATTAGAGTTACTTTGAAAATTAACATAATAGTGGACCAACCTAAAACATATTAGCTGAGACTGAACTGTAAACAATTAATATTAATATTTTATTAGTGCCGTGTGATGACATATTTTTGGATGTGATGCACTCTCTTTATCTAGCGAGATTGTGAGCCCGTGTTATATTGCATTTCTAAAGATCTGATGTCACTCTACATTGTGGAAGAGGTGGGTTCATATATTCAGTACAGACCAAAAGTTTGGACACACATTTTCATTCAAAGAGGTTTCGTTTTTTCATGACTATGAAAATTGTAGATTCACACTGAAGGAATCAAAACTATGAATTAACACATGTGGAATTATATACTTAACAAAAAAGTGGGAAACAGCTGAAAATACATCTTATATTCTAGGTTCTTCAAAGTAGCCACCTTTTGCTTTGATTACTTGTTTGCACACTCTTGGCATTCTCTTGATGAAAGAAACCTCTTTGAATGAATGAGAAGGTGTGTCCACCCTTTTGGTTTGTACTGTATGTATTCAAGAGTTTGCAAAAGTACCTGTATCTCGTTGTTTTAAAGGCAAAGAGTGAATACATCAAATTCTAGCATGGTTTAGATTTCACATCTGTTCATTCAGTTTACATTGCTATTGAATAATAAGCAACAGTAAGAATTTCTAATTGAACACTTATAGTTTATTCTATACATGCCAAAATCTCTCACACAGTATTGCTAAGACGTGATAAACGACACACAGAAGCCCATTCAAGTGAGATATTAGCAGCTGGAATGAAGGGCGTTTCTTTCAAAGCTGAAATAATCAAAAACTGCACGCGTAACCATTTCTAGCTAATGCTTGTGTCTGGGTATTGTTGGGTAAGCTTACATCTGGCATTTCTGCTAGTTAAAGTCCTGGAAAATGTAACTGTAAAAACACACGCACACAAATGAAAAGGAAAAATGAGCAAACTGCACTCTCATGTGTTAACAGTACTAAGCAACAGGAAGCTCATAAGTCCCCTTCCAGGAATACTCCTCCCCGTGCACACACAAACACTCACATCGGATCTCCGATTTACGCTATGAACTCAGGCAGACAGCACTAAATCAGATTTATTATTGCAAATTTACAGACACCTTCAGTTAACAGACTCAAAACGCCAGGGTAAAAACAATAAAAAAAATAAAATAAATAAAATAAAAATCAGGGTCCGGAATCAGAACTTTTACTTTTTTATGTGAATAAAAAAATAAAAAAGACAAACATCCTCTCTCAAAAGTCAAAACAAAAGACTTGAATTCTTGTCAAACACTTAGGAATTCATACATCATAAGTTTTGTAGAAACGCCATATCACATCTCTCACGAGCTACTAGAGGGTAACTAAAGAGAAACCAAACTGCTTCTGAAAAACAAATCCACAAAATAAGGCAAAAAGAGCGCTCAAACGTGTCACAGCCTCAGCTCGGGTTCCGGGAAGTTTTTCCATCATTAAGCTGTTGCTGTGAACACAAAGCTCTGAACTTCCTCCTGTGCCACCAGCGGTAACCATTAGAGGGAGCAGAAGTCCTCCGAGTGTCCCTCATCTAACCTGCACAGCACATCTGGGAAACATTAGCCAGCCTAAACGAGTGTTGCAGCCGTGATGTAGGACACCCCCGCATTTTTGAAGTGAAGTGTGTTCTGCAACTTTTTTTTTCCCCTCCTTTTTTTTTGTTTTTTCTTCTTGATGACTGATTGTGGAATTAAAATAAATGAACACCTTTAATCCTAATTTTGGCACAGAGCTCCTATATGTAAAAAACACAAACAAAAACAATGGCAGACTTGCAGCTGCAAAACGTTACAGTTACCCAGACGTTTTTTTTTTTGAACAGAACTCCACTCGATGGAGAAGAAACTTCTTGACCCAAAACGCTCTCCTGGCAGAGCTGAAGGATTTTTCCACTTGCATTTGAAAATGCCACACAAATGTAGAGACCAAAGTCAGTTTGCCAGGGTTTTCTTTTCTTTTTTTTTTCATTCGAAACATATGTAGAAACATTGAGACTCCCTGTTGGCAAGAAGGGGAGCCATTTAGAGGCTTCTTCATATAAAAATCACACACTAAAACAAAACAAAAAAAAATTAAATGAAAGATATTAATGTGCTGACCACTGTGTTAAGTTTACAGCACAGGCCTGTCTGATGGAAGACTGATGTGTTCTCACTGTATTTCTCTCACAGATCTCCATTAGGCGTGTCACAATATCACATTTTGCTGGACGATAAATTGTCTCAGAAATTATTGCGATAAATGATAATATTGTTTGGAGGTAATTTTAAACTAATATAATAATGACACACACATGCTTATAATGCTTATGGAAGTTTTAAAAATGTACGTACATAAAAAAAAGTTACAGACTGACCTGGGATAAACCTGGGTGGTATGGAGGTATTTTGTTATGTATCAAAGTATGATGACGGTATATAAAAATTATGATGGTATGAGTCACATGAGGTGAAGCACCAAATTTCCACAAGGCTGCTATGAAAACTGGGACATAAAAATTTGATGTTCTTTCAGAAGATGCTCCGTAACGTTACAGACGCATGTTCTGATCACCTCACCTCATTCAGAAGACAAACGCAGGGCGATATAACGGTTTGCGAGGTGCAAAAAAAAGTAAAAAAAAAACAACAACCTCCTAGCGAGGCAATGGCAGACACATTACTCAACAGCACCTGTAAAAGTGCCTCAAAGGCAAGCTTCCCGGATCCAACCAGCCGCAGGTTTCTTAAGTCAAACCACTAGACTTCTTTTGGATTTAAACTTTTTGGTTTATTTTTTCCCTCGAGACCTGCAAACTTCTTACTGCAGACGTGGAAACGACACAGGCAAAAAGACATTTCTAGCTAAAACAATGCATCAGCGTGGAATCAATCATGGTAAGGGTCAGATTATTTCAAACTTAAAAACCTAAAAAGATGTAGATGGACATATTTGGATCTGTTCAACATAATTCATATAGCTGCCTCTCACCAGCTATATGAATGGAAATGCTCACAAGCAGACGTTTCTCTGTTAATAATTAATTGGTGAAAATGCTACAGACCCTTCCCGGAAAACCGTATACCACGATATTTTGTTAAGTACCGCAGTATGAAAATTATCAATACCACCCAACCCTAACCTGGGCTGGCGATAAGGAAAACAACAACAGCTGCTGAAGCTGTAAAATCACTTCCCTCATCTATCCAAGCCAACACAATTTATTTTTTGTGTGTCTTCCTCTGGTTTTATGAAATAATTGTGGTCACCCGCACACAAAGTTTATGAAAGTTTAAAAAATTTATGTAGTGTAAAAAAAAACTTGCATGCTGTCCTTAGCAGACGATTTTCGAAGACGCTCCTCTAGCTAAATGCCTGTTCACGGGGCTCACATGCTACAGAGGTTACAAACCATGCGTCTGACAAATACCTGACACCAGAGTTCACTCCTCTCTACGCTAGAAAAGAGGGAGACCCGAAGAAAACATAAACAGGTAAATGAAAAGTATTGACCTCTTTCTTTTTTAGCAACCTCATTTTAATTTATCATGCATTTCATTGATTTATCGCTTATCATGACAGGCCTAGTCACAATCAGTTATGTATTTTTATTTTTTGGCCCTAAAGGCTAGCAACTGGACTTATCATGCTTATGCAGATGGTAGTTATCACCAGCTGCAGGTGATGAATGAAATAGAGTAGCTGGCATTTTGATGAAGTGCGGCTCTGTTGTTACAAACGGGTCCACATCTGTTGCAATCCTGCACCATGCAATCAATTCCAGACTGTTCATAAAAACCTGACAGAATTCCAAGAAAACAAGGCAAATGGACACCCACAAAAAGTTATTACTTGAGATTTAAATAGTTGCACAAACAAAATAGCATGTGCTATTTTCGGGGCAGAGAGATAGAGTTTAGTGTTGCATCTTGTCTGGGGTTACATAAAGACGAATCAAATACGGATCGCCGCCTTGAGGAATATAAATTGTGTCTCTTTCACTTAAAAAAATAAAATAAAATTCCCCTTAAGATCATGTTATTAAATCAACCACGTGTTCCTGTCAGATATGTGTTTGCTAACAAGATAACTCCATGATTATCCAACATTGTCTTCGCTCTTTTGGTTTTACGCAACACATGTTCTCAGCTTATGATTATTCCCAGGTGGTGCTGGGAGCAGGTTTTGTGAATGAACTGATACTCAGGGTGAATCAAGGACTGTGTGCGAATGATCCGCCAGGACTTAAGGTTGATTAAGTATCAGAGAGAAAAATGTTAAAGAATCCGCTGCGATCCCATTGACGTCCGTCTGAGCCGGCCGACTGCAGAAGTTGCATAACGTCAGAGGATCGCACATCTGGTTTTGAAGACTGGCACTTCTCCAGGGGGGAAACAAAAAAGCGGGCACAGCTACACCTAGTTCTCCTCCCTCCCTCGCCTCGGTTCCCCCGCCTCCCTCCCTCCCGGAAGAGCTTTAAATAACCGTGATAATCTTTTATTGGTAACAGGGTGCTGGAAGAGGTTTGCCAATAAAATGCATGAGCTTCAAACTCCCACATCTCTGCCTTCGCAGACGAATCACAAAGTTCTGCGTGCAGAGGAAGATTCTGGATCGTGACGAATGGAAAACATGCAGGAATTCATCACTGCAAACTGTCTAATGAGCTTTTTACTAAAGCAGGCTAGAAAAATGTGGACATACTTCCCTCTCATCTGATTCCAGGGAATTTTCCAAGAATTTACATTTGGCTAAAATAACTCAGACTCATGGATCATGTTAGCAACTCGTAAAAAAAATATATAAAAAAAAAAAACTGGTCTTCATATTTGATCAGAAATGGCAACCAAAGCTAAAATAATGTGAAAACAACACCTCATTGTAGTCAAGAAGGTTTCAAAGAGGTAGCCATTAAAAAAACTCACTTAAAAATCAAAATCCCTAAATTCCAGGGGTTTTAATATGCTGTTTTAAATACTGCAGTAAGAAAATGAGGGAATTATCTTCTCATATAAGTCTATTTCAGCTTCTTTTCTTGTACAGTTGATATAACTAGATGAGAACGGCACAGTAGTGGGGTTAGCAAATTTATGAGGGTGGTTGATGCCCCCGTATGACCCCCACTTGGTGGCGCCACGATGCTCATCTGTATGACTCATTGAAAAATAAAAAAAAAGATGAAAAAAGTTCTGGTAACTGTGGTAAAAACTTGTTTTTCCTACCCCCCCAAAATAAATAAGTAAAAGAAGCGTCACCTTTTTTAGACTTGGCTCCAATTTTCAGCTTGGAGGGCCAGGCTATCTGTGTTTGGGTCTCATCCATGATCTGAAACAGAGTGAAGGAGGTCTGACATTAATTTATCGCAAACACAGTCAAAACGTCTTTACAGTCATCACTGCAGGTTATTTTAATGCAAAACACTCCAAACTGTATTGCAAAAGGAGAACTTAAAAAGCACAACATCGCACAGTTTTTACTTTTTTAAATGATTTCAAACAGCAGTACTGCTTGCAAAGAAGCTCAATCAATGCGCCAAGCAAAGGTTAAACATGTCTTTATATGTTTTATTATAGAGAAATATTTGATTCTGCTGAGATCTTTTATCCATCTTGAAAAAATATAAGAGGAAAAATAAAAATTAATGAGGACTTCTGGGTTTAAATCATGCCAACAATATTAAAAGCCAATCTTTGTATTATGTCTACTCACTGTAACAAAAAGCACATGTATTAATAGTAAAAAAAAACTGCAGGAAACATTAAAAAAGCAAGGAATTTGTCAGAAGTCAGCAAGGTGAAAACCAACCTTTCTTTTTTACTTTTTTTCATTTTTACTTACTTACTTTTTCTTTCATTTTTTAATCAAGAAGCAGCAGCTCACCTTAGTTTTTGGCTAAAAATACAAAAACAAACCTTTTTTTCAACACTGCCTTATTCTAAGAAGAGGTGAATGTTAGTGGAAAGGAACAAAAAAAACCCTGATAAGCTGACTTGCTGTGTCCCAATGGCTGTGTCCTCAATGTGCTCCATCCGTGTTTTTACATATGTCCTGCAGTTCTTTGTTTGTTTTAATACGTTCCAGGGGTCAGTGCTTTCAGGGTGGAGAAGATATGAATTTCTCCAAGTTCTTGAAGTGTCGGCCACGTGACGAAGTACAAGAGTCAAATCATTACAAAAGAAGCACTTAATACATCTCAGCGGACTCGAGGCGCATTAAGCCATAAGCCAAACAGCATTGCTCAGATGGGAGGAAGTGTGCATTAAGATCCATCAGTGCTCCCTAAAGATGTTGGGCTTATTAGCACATTACATTCTTTATTACCTTTTCTTTTAAACATTTTGTTGACTAAAGCTGAAAACATTATATCTTTTTAGTGTGTGGCTAATCAGAAAAGGTAAGTGCTGGAATTTATTCAAAAGGCCATAAGGAAGTGGCAGAGTCTGTTTGCCATCTTTTAAAATACTGTTTGACAGCGGGTCCAGCACCAATCTCCAGAGAGCAAGCTCTGAAACGTCAGACGTGTGCGTCTTGTTTCTCTGCAGCTATATACTCAAGAACCCACAAGGAAATCCTTTCAAGCGTCAAAGATTTTCTACATTCTACTGTATAATCTCATATAAAGATGGATTCTCTGGACGATGAAGAGAATGAGGCACTTTTACTAGTATTTGCACAAAGAAACATAAAAAGCTTAATTTTGTGTGGATAGCTAGCAAGATTTCATATTACCATCCTTCGCCTTACACGCTTTGAACACCCTTTAGAAACACTAAAAACACCTTTCACAATAACAAAAAATAAAATGAAAACATCTTCCTCCTTATTAAAACAGTATTGCATTTCTCAGAAATAGTCAAATGAGATTATTGTAGGCTAAGAAAACTTGCACAACAAAATAAAAACATCAGATGCAGCTTTAATGATGTTTTCTTCTTAACTCATTAGTCAGGCCTTTAATTTATGATAATTTGGAAGAAAAACATCTGCTAAATGATTTAGTTTTCCCGTAGCTCTTCTTTTATTTGGTTTCATCTGAAGGAATCACAGGACCAAGCATCTTTTCTTCTATTGCGCAATAACAATAAAGAGAACTATGATATCCCTAAAGTAACTAAGCTGAGAATATTGGCAGTGTTAGTAAAAAAAAATAAACTACTCTACTCCTGCTGTAAATGTTCCCATTTTCTCTTTGCAGAGTTCTACAATAATATTAACAGTCTGTTTAATGGGGATGAGTTAACACGCTTTGAGATTCAGGCTTAAAACCGAAACCTTCCTGGGTTTTACTATCCCAAGGCAGTGACTCGAATCTACTATTTGACAGCCACCCATCATTGCCTGGCACATGCGAGAAAGGGACAGTAAATCACATTTATCCCTGCGCTGGATACAAACATTTTTACGCTGACTCACACGTTCACACCAACAGCTGGACATCTTACGAACAACAACAAAAGAACATTCTGTTCTCTGTGACAGAGATTGTTTTCCTCTACAGTACTTCTGCCTGTAACTGTTTTTTTTCTTTTTCTTTTTTTAAGTTTTTTTCTTCAAATCCTACGACAATGTCTGGATTTTATCATGAAGGCATTCATTTGGAAAGCTGCAATTTCACAAATATAACGCAGTATGATGCTTTTCTGAGGTTGACTGTAATTACAGAGGCAATGATAAACCAAATGATAAATCAGTGATTGTGAATTTCATATGAAATTGTATAATTGAAAGTGTGAATTTACACTGCCATTTCATTCATTCTAAAAGTGAAATCTACTGTTCCTTAAAAAAACATGCATCACATGACACCTTTCATGCCAAAGTTTTTAAACTAAAACCTCATACAATCTGTTAGTGTTTGAAGTATACGATGGGGGCGACTCTCGGCTACTATCACACCAAAATTTACCAAAATATCTGAAAAATTGACTGGGTTGTTACCACTTTTGTATTCCCTAAGTTTGATTAGCTGTGGTAGCCATCTTGAATCCGGCTGATTCCAAAAGTTAATCAGTTGTTGACGAACATGTAGAGATTAATTTATGGGAATTTCGTTAAAATGTGTCCAATGGTTTGTGAGATATTTTGCTAACAGATCGACAGAAAAATGCATACACGTTTAATTGATCGCCCACCTTACATGGAAACCGGTAAAAACTTTGTGGAAATTCCAACTCAAGGAAGAACATTGATTACGTAAAAAGGCTCATTAAAAAATTACATCATTACAGACCTTTGATTATTTTTTTCCTAAAATTATCACATATTTAAGCCATCAGAATTTCTGTAAAGGAAAAAAAAGGAGTTTGTTCAAAGAAACCTGTTTCCTGTCCAGCTCTGCTGTTCTTGGCAATGCACCGCAGATGGGACTGATTTCTGACAGACCACACACCATTTTAAAGGGTGGATGGTGTTTATTTTTATGGAGGGGGCTTGCGAATACCTCTCAAAACGGGTCAAGATATTTGCTCAAATTAAGTAACCTATACATTTACCATCCCACCCTTTCTTCTCTGCCACTCCGCCCTTTTTCCTTAAATAAAGACCTTGCTCATATAAGTTTCATGGCAACATCCTGACACAATAATTGGCTGAGGTCTGCAGTTTGAGCGTGCAGATCTAGGTGTAAAACCAAATCAAAAGTAAATGTCCACATGAGGTACATGCAGTCTCTACATATGACTGTGTGTGTGTGTGTGTGTGTGTGTGTGTATCTCAGCACCATATGGCAGAGGCTTGTTTCCTGGACGTCGCTGCAATGGCTCAGCTGTTGATTCAGCTGGAAATGTGTGAGAGATTGTGAAGGAGACAGAGAGGGCTTTTTGGCGGGTGTAAGAGCGCCAGAGCTCGGGGCTGACAGGACCAACTCAACCGTCCCCATGAGACTCAACAGCCGTGTTAAAAATCCAAGTGCTAACTCGCGGCTACAGCCCCGCTAACCCTCTTGGCCAATGCTAATTTATACACATGGCTATGAAAAGGCTATACAAATTACAGGGGAAGGGAATTTGGCTGCTGAAATTCAATAAAGACTACACATGATCCACCGGTTGAAACACGGTTATCCGAAGTGTTTGAAACGAATGTTTTGACCTATTTAAGTCAACCAAACATCCCAACAGGCTTAATATTCACATTTGCTTTGTCAGTAAAGATATATAGAAGAAGCTTCTAGTGCAATGAAATAAACAAAATTAATAATGTCTGGCCTCAGATGTGAGCACTTTTCTATTACGCCTGGCAGTATTTACAGAACCACAACCTCTCTGGAAAGAAGGAATGGAAGAGGGATCACGGTTGAATGGCTGGAGGTTCAAAGGCTCCTCTCAACTCAAATCCGTTCTTTCAAGCCCTTCGGTTGCTGTGCAGTTATCATCTTAACCAGCTTATCCTCTCGACTCTCCGCTTCCCCGTTTCTGCACAACTCTCCAGAAGACTTATGGGTCTGTGCCACGGTTTCAAACTCCCTGCAGATCACATGAGCTTTTCCAGCAGCCCGTTAAACTCCTCATAGACACATGTTTTTATTTAAACAATGAGGCAAAAAAAAGAAAAACTCCTCATTATGCTGGACTGATAGGAGTGAGACACCAGTGGTTTTAGTGAATACAAAGATGAGACAAACCACCAAAACAAGAAAAAGAGAAATCCCCTCAGCTGTACTTTCACACGGCTAACGTCTAGTTGGAACACTCCCAGTTGGTTTACCTCTGTCAGCCATTATATTTCACTAACGCCATAAAAAGGGTGGGCTCTCTGAAAAATGTTGCTTTGAACCTGAGGAAGTACAGGAGACAGTGAGTAAGAGATTAACCAAAAGCAAGTGGGCTTTGGGAGACAATTTCATGCTGCTTTCATCAGCGTCTGAACTTTAGATCTCCTTCCCAAAGCCCAGTGAGTAAAACAAGCGTCAAAACTGACCATATGTTTTCACAAGCTATAACTTCATTAGCCTCGCTGAGTGTGTGAGGTACATGGGTGTGTTGGACGGGCAGGACGCTGTTCAACTAACAGTTTCCATTTTCACCATTTCCAAAGTATTTCACACACCTCATTCAGTTTTTTTTTCTCAATATGTTCCATGCTTGTACCTGCTATTTATTTTCCCCTGAGTTTAACTGGGCATACATGATCATGTAAGAGTCATTGAAATAAAATTACTTTTACAAAAGCATGCCTTTAGCATCCCTACTTTACTGTTCCATGCCTTTCATGCCAGAGCTAGGTTTATAAAATGACATTATGCACATGATCATGTTATGTTACAATATGTTGCATGATTCAACCTTGTCTGTTGGTACTTGGATTATGTCTTGGGGATGAATCTCAGCTACTACAAGACCCAGTTTTAGTGCAGAATCTTTAAAATTCACTGAGCCATTGTGTACTAATGTCAACAAGCTGTTATAGACTTTTTGAATGGGGTAGACTCCAAACAGTGATTAGTTGTAAATGTACAAAAACTGGTTTCTGAGAGTTCATTGAAATACATTTGGTTGTACATGAGATGTTTTGAAGACAAACAAAATGACCTGCTTGGTCTCTATTTTTTTAAACTGAGGCCACACGAGTAATTTTTACCCATAGACAGCAGGAGTGTTAGGCAAAGACATTTGGCTAAAAGCTTGTGTTGGGGACAATTCTCAGCTGCTACCAGGGGTGAAAGTAGTTTTAGGTTCTTGCCGGTACTATGACATAAAATGACATTAACTGTCCCCGTGCAAGAAGTGTGTGTTTGTAAAAATGACAAATTGAAAACTGTCAATATAAAGCTATAGACTCGACAACAGATGTTCAATTTCTAATTTTACAGATAATATTACTGATTTTGTGATGTCCAGAGACACAAAACAAGAGTAAGTATTTATAATGTTGGGGGGACCCATTGGCGGGGGGTCTGGGGGTCTCCCCCCCCAGAAAATCTTTAAAGAAGTAGATGCCATTTCCTGCATTCTGGTGTATTTTAACAGGTTGTTAAACAGATTTTTGCCTACATAGGA
>JAUBOC010000089.1:14420065-14436285 GCA_032275365.1 Anablepsoides cearensis
AAACGCATAAATGCAAACTTTTGAGTCAACCATTTATTGCAGTTTAGGCAGTTGTTGCGATATGCATATTGCGATGCAATTTATCGCGATGACGATAAATTTTCGATATATTGTGCAGCCCTAGTAACAATACAGACAATGAATATATGCACACAAAAACATATATTTTCCTATTTTGTCTGTTTTTTTTTTTTACCAAAAATAAAAACTGGACAAATATTAGGGACTATTTATTTGAACTGGTTGTGACAATGTTCAAGTAAAAAGTATGCAAATATTCACACAGACATTTGAAATAAATCAAAATGGACTTGTTAAATAACAGACATCTTCTCTGAATATTTTAACCAGTGTATCCGTATCCAAACCAAAAGGCAAAGCTGCAGTAGTGCATCAAAAAGCCCTTGTTAAAATTCCAGTGAGGGGAATCACAAGGCGCCTGGTCTGCATTACTTTGTTTTTGAAGACAGCTTTGAGGAAAGTAAAACTGCCTTTTTCAATGACATTTAACTCCGCTTACTAACCTCCAAAACCATATACAGAAAATAGACAAAAGAGGAATGCTAAAACAAAACCGCCGTCCGTCATTTATTTCATTACAGTCCATTAACATTTTATAAAGGATGACAAAAAAAATAAAATCACTCAAGAGATTTTTAGGAGAAACCACATAATTAGCAACACACGATAACAGAGAATTGTTTTTTTTTTTTGCTCAAGTACGTGACTGTGTTTCAGACTGTAGATATTTAAATATACAGTGGTCATTTTTATGTAAGGTCACTGAAATTCAACAGTGAGAATGCAAATGAATGTAATTAAGTGTGTTGTGGTACATTACACACACAAACACAACAGTAGTAGTTCTGCATATTTTACTCTATACGCTTAATTATTATTATTATCAAATCAAGTTTTTTTTTCCGACTAAGACTCATTGCCAAGGTGAAGATATATCTCTTGACTAAAGACCTTATTACCTCTCTGTTAAATTATTGTCATGCTTTGTATGTTGGCTTAGATAAATCTTCATTGCATTGCTTACAAGATTTCCAGAACGCAGCAGCTGGTCTTTTAACAGGTACAAAAAAAACATGAACAGGTCTCCAGTTCTGGCTTCCGGTTCACTTTAGGGTAGATTTTAAGACTTACTGCTTGCTTTTAAAGTTCTAAAAGGTCTGCCCCATCATATCTTTGTGATCTCCTTAACAACCACACTCCAGTCAGAGCACTTTGGTCATCCAGACAGTTTTTCTTAGATGTTGGCTAAACTTCAGAGGTGGCCGGGTTTTTGTAGCCTGGAACTTGCCTTCCTATGCAGTTCTGCTCAATTCTAGTTTCCCCTTCACTGCTCCGTCTGGGATTACTCCCATAGACAAGGATTTATTCGGTAAAATTTTACCTGGGCCAATCAGCAAACAGAAGGAGGAGTTTTGAATGACGTCAATTTTCTGCGCAGTGTCTGCTTGTAGTTTAGCAATGGCAGTGGAGGAAGTGAATGAAACCAGTCCATGATGATAAGGCTTCCAAATTTAATTAAATTTGTCTGACAAAGCCTTCAGCTCTCATTTACAGCCATCTCACTCGTCTCTGTACTTCTCTCAGTAGGGTTGTTTACAGCGCACATAATTTCCGGTTAGCCTTTTAGCTTAGCCTCCTTCACTGTCAAGCTGATGCACTACATACATCGCGGCCAACCGTTAGCGATTGGGTAAATCAGATCCAATCGTTTTAAACGTTAACAGAGTTTTGTTTGTTTGTTTGTTTTTGTTTTTTTGTGCTATATAAATAAATTGACATTATCACCCACTGCCAAAGATAGAGGAAAATGTTTCTGTTTCTTTCTGTCTTTATTCTCTTGTAACATACATACAATAAAACTTGTTATTTTGTAGGTTTCTTTTTAAAAGGATCACTAGCCGCGTTTCCATCCAATTTTAATTCGAATTTTGAGTGAATTTTAACAATTTCGCTTAAAGAAAAAAACGAAGAAATGTGAATCAGACGTGTTTCCATCAACTGGCTTGAAGTGAATCAGTTACGTCAGATGCACGTGCGTAGTAAAAAGGAAGTAAAAGTCACTAAATTTGCAGGGTCCACACATATAAGGATAATGGAGAGAAGTTATCAGGAACGCGTTGCTACTATCGGGAAAGTTGTAATTATTCTGTCATATCAACTAGTTTTGGTGATGTTAATTGCTGTCTGGAGACATAGAAAATTAAATGCAATTTTCTTCACGTTACTGGAATACTGAGAAGACACAAACAGCGGGAGGAGAGTCCTGCTGCCAGTCGCGGCTACAGCCAACCCGAAACTGGTACCGGTACCGGGGAACAGCTGATCAACTACATGAGGTCAATTTTCGCTACGTTACGACTTATTCGGCAAAAGTGTTTCCATCTCTCCTTTTGCGCATTAACTCTTTTTCGAAAAACCCCAAAACCACCTCAAGCGAGTGTATCAACTTTTATGCAAATCAGATACAGTTTTTTCGAGTCAAGTCGTTTCCATTCACTTTTTCTGATGCGATACTTCAAAATGTGCATCAAGAAGCGTTTATGGAAACACGGCTACTGTCCGAAAAAAGCCACAAAAAGAACATGAGTAACCCTGAAGTGCCCAGTCTAAAAAGACCAATTCAAAGAACAAGAAATAAAACAAAATAAAATAGAGTTCTTGAAAATATAAAAAATGAGTTGTTGGGTCAGACTTTTGCACAGTGCTGTTCAAACGATCAAAAATTTATCAACGCTGAATGTTTATATTGCCAAAATAGAATCATCATAAAAATAAAAAGTTGCGCTGTGCGCTGTAAACAACCCTACTGAGAGAATTACAGAGTTGTATTTGTTAAAGGCTTTGTTTTCAATCCTTGCATCTATAAGAACAAATAATGTATAATAAAATATCTAAATAAAAAATAGGAAACACTGCATTCTGATTGGACACGTCTTTAACATCGCTCTAAACTCCATTTATAATCAGTAAGTCATGGTACATTATGTAAGTGAGAAAGACCACAACTGTTGTGTCAGCTGTGTTTTGCTATCAGAGTCCTGGAGGTGTTTTAACGTCAGTGAAGTTCCTTTGTTTTTTATTTGTTTGGATGTGTAATTAGAAGCGGGTGGGCGAGCACCTGACAGCTGCCCCCTTAACATGAGAAAAGTGCTCCTCAGTCAGTCTGAACACAAACCAAATACAAAGCAAAATGTAAGTCAAGAGCAGACTACACACTCACCTTCTGAAAGAAATCCTCCCCGCCATTGACTCTCCCCTCAGAGGCAGCTAGAGTGAGACAGAGAAAAAGAAAAACACATTTATGAAACCACACAGACACTTGTTTCTTTAATATTATCCACACTAGACCAAATTACACACTTATTATTAGGTCCTCCAAGTGTTACAGTATCCTCAAACAGAGATGGTGGATCTTTATTTTTCTGGATATTGTGTTTGGAACCGTTAGGGATATTCTTGATTGGCAGCAGTGGAATAAAATGTTCCAAGTAATTTTCTGTAATCCTGGAGATTTGACACCGCTTCCGTAAAACAAATTAATGAATACCATGAAAAAAATAAGAATATAATTGCCCATTTGTTTTTATAGTAGCCAGAAATGCCGCGCTTGTGCCAAACAGTGTTGATTTCTTACTTTGGAAAAGAACACATTGCTCTTCCTCCTAATAATTTTCCAAAATATTGCAAGATTATTTGTACTAAAACACCAAAAATAAAAACATCTCAAAAGCCTTCTGTAAACCAAATAAGCGCTGCCAAGAGCTGTGACGGTTTTCAAGAAGTTTTCCGAGCTGGTAAGAAGGCCAAGAAAACTTCCCCAGCTGTTACAGTACGCTAGATGGAGGCCTGAAGTCACTCCAACACATCTGCAAGTCCTTCAAACTGTGGAAGCTCTGTTGATGTAAAATACATATCTGCTGTCCGAGGAGAATTCTCATGTTCCTCTGTCATTTGGAAATTCATTGAAGGTTTGACGATGCCTTGCAGCCCATGTTCTTATGATGGATTATAGAGCTCATCCATAAATGCTGAACTCCGTGAAACAAATATGATGATGATTAAAGCTACTGCTTTAGACACTCACGATGTACCATCTTCTGACTTTACAAAAAGAAAACTTACCTAATTTCAAAGGTTGTTTTTACACCCAATAGTCTCGTAGACTTGGTTCCATTGGAGACCAAAATTGCAAGATTTGTTTACATTTTCATCTGGTGCGGTCTGCTTTCACACTGCACTACGTCAAATGAACTAAATCCTACGAAAAACCAGTTCACCCCATTGCCTGTGGTGGTGCTACACCAAGAATCACTAAAGGAAAAAACATGAAAACCTCCGAAGACGACATTGAGGGCAACTTCCTTCTCCACAAAATGTAAATAAACATGGAGTGATGTCAGATTTTAGAAGTGGTAGGATTTCTTTTTTATTTTGGTTAAATGTGCCAAACAGTCTTTAACAATAGGCTCAGCATGAGCTGAAGATGAGGCAGAACCGTGAAGAATGTTTTATTTTTACACAAGGCAATTGAGGTAACAACGTTTGAGGTGAGATGCACCAAGATGAAGTGCATCCAACTTCATAGCAGTGATGTCCACCTTATACAGATGTCGAGCAAGGGTAGAGTAACTTTATTACCATTATCACTCAGAATACCCTGGGTTATAGTCCGCTTCCTGCTTTTAGAGTTGTCTCCAGTCCGCTTGGCATTAACATGCATTCGAGCCACATCCAAGTTCATTTAAACCAAGACAAGACCTTGGTTTGTCGGCCGATCAGAGGTCGCTTTTTTGGTCTGCATCAGGGTTCGATTACACACATTCACACCTCCCCAAATGAACCAGACTTATAGGCAAATCAACTAGAGTTCTATTAAAGCAGATTAAACATGGCTGGTTTGAATACACCCTAAAGCCACACAAAAGGAAATATTTATTTCTTTTCTTTTATGTCAAGTTCAGAGTATGCAGCAAAGAGTCTCACCTGCTACATCAAATTTTAACTCAAGATCTGTGAAATTGAATGACCTATAGCTATTTTTTATGTTGATCATCTGTTGAAGTATTCTGATTCCAAAAGTTAGATAAACATCCAGAGATTACTTTTCGACAGACATCTATCCAGTGGTTTATAAGATATTTCGTTAGCAGGCAAGCAGGGTGGACTCGAATAAGTGTTGCAGTAATGACAAAATATGATAAAAGACTTACACACACACACAAGATTGTATTTCTATTAGGGATGCACGATATATCAGAATTAACATCGTATCGGTCAATGGTCATTTTTTAGCACATCGGTTTCCGGTTGATAAGTAAAACTGGGCTGATATTAATATCCAATAGTGATTTCCCACTTGTTGCCGTTTGTGTTTCTGTTTTGGGAGGGGAAATATTGGGTCGAGCGGTATTTGTTTGATCACGATAATGACAGTGACGCTGCAGTCAGTAATAACTGTAATAACTGAAGTAGAGAGTCATGTCAATGATCTGGTCATTTTTTACAGTAAGTGTATTTGTGCGTATGTATATAAAAATAATTTGTGTGTTGGTATATCGGTACATATTGGTTATTGGCCATAACAGCAATATTAATAGTGGATATTGATTTTGGCAGAAATTTTCACATCATTTATATCGTTTATTTATATTGTTAATTTCTATAGACTAACTGTGACCCTAGTATATATCTATATACCTAAACCCCAACCCAAAAAGGGAGATCCACCATATTAGGACAGGTGTTTGGTCTTGACAAGGTAGGTGTGTATACCAGAAACTGTCCTAAAAAGGTAACAAATACAAGTACACACACAAATACCACTTTCTGCATTCACCTTTTAGCGGAGGGACATTTTAACACCATGCTACAGATTTACACCATCTTTCGATCCAACGTGTAGATTCATTAAACCACAAATGTCGACTCCATTTGCAACACAACTCACATTTTTATCCAGATATTAAAGACAGATCTCCTTCATCATGAGCCATTCACATTCATGTGAATATCAAAGTAAAATTGTCGAGGGAATAGTCTTAAATCTTTGTGACAGACAGACGGTCTTCTCTGGCAGACAAAGAAATGTGCATGTCTGTTTAACTAACAGTGCATTGATAAAAGACTGATTCTGGCTATTCATTGGTGTAAAACATAGGGTGAGACTGTTAAGTATTTAAAGGAAATAAAGATGCAGAAATTATAAAGAAGTTGTTACTTTATAAAAGACAGTCATAAAAAATCTACTTATCAGCCTTCTGTCCATATTACTGACCTTTAAATACCAAACCAAATTCAAACCCAAACATTAAGTCTTTTAAACATCTAGTAGTGTTCTCTCTTAGGAAAATGAGAGCAAGCTGGAGTCAGGTGTTATCCCTCTCTTTAGATGAGGCTGTTAAAGCCCTGAACACTGTTTATACATTGTAAGGAAAGCTCTGTTAGTGCAGGAGATGAAGCCCCTCGAACCAACGGCTGTTCTGTGCACCAAGAGTATAGAAGTGAGACGCTCAGATTATAAAAACACACGGCAGGAGACGGAATTCTTTCTCTGGTAAAGAGAAAGAAAAAAACTTCACAAAGCAGAAAGTTGTGCCTGCCATTAAAAAGTTCTATACTATTTAACCTGCTCAGACTCATTTTGAACAGGATTTCAGGCAGAACAAAATTAGGATACATTGAGCAAGGGCAAAAAGTCTGCATGTGCGTTTGTTCTAATCACATGGAAAATCAACAATAAAAGAAAGTTCCAGCGATGTTGTGTATCATGCAGGAGTAACGTTAAATAAAAACTGTCACAGATGTTAAAATAATGTGGTTGAAGCAATACGGATTGCTTCAAAAGGCCTCTCATTTTTGTTTCAAATTGCGGTGATTTTCAGACGACGTGATGCTCACTGTGACGCACTTGGCATGCGACCAAAGTGCCGCGCTGATCAGAGGACAGATGACCGATAAGACAGCGGAAGAAGAAAGGCAGCTTGTCATAAACACTACGTGAATTTGAAGTTGGGACAAACTGTCCATCTGTAATTCCTGAAAATCCCAAGTTGATCACTTATACAGGCAGTCATTACGAAAAATGCAAACTCTAAATTTTGTTTACTATTTTTTTTTTTTTGCTATTTAACTTAAATTTCGATGTTCAAAAAATACTTTTAAATGCACTTTCTGTCCAAGTAGAAATTAATGATATGCATCTACAAAGGAAGAACACATGGACTGAGTCTCAGACAATTAGAAAAAAAAGCTTGGTTCTTTGGTGGCCTGAAGTTATCTAAGCTTATAAAAAGACCCTGTTACTCTGTGTTTCCTGTTAAAAATAAAACTAAAAAAGGAGGCAGACAATCTGGCATGGCAGACAAATAACTCTGCCATGTTTTCTTAAGGAAAAGTAAACAGAATAAAAGGAGTATGTCCGTGACAACATGCTGATGAGATAAGAGTATGAAATATGGATCTATACATATAAAATTGGGTTAATCAGAAAACACTTCAATACTTGACTATTCAAGAAATGATCCAGGGTTGTGCTGTAAAAACACAAATGTTCACAGCATTTGCTCCAAATTTCTTGCTCATTTTATTTCATTTTTACGCCTAGCACAGAAAATTGAATGGGCCAGACGACAACGTGTTAATGTGCCGAAGAGGTAAAGTTTCCAAAATGTCTAAAGCAAATGCTTCATTATAAAGCTGCACAATAGAAACGCTTAAATTATTGTTTAAAGGCGCTCGTGGCAAAGCATTAAACAGGTTATACTCTCATTATTTTAATTAAATTTGAAAAAATATGATTAAAAGGTCTGTCACACATTTTTACTTTTGGGACAAAGTCCAACCAGACATAAACATGATTATATGATGCACAAGAAATGCAAACGTGTTTAGCTTTTAACATTGCAGTGACAACTAATACAAACAACACAACTCTATTTTTGGCACCCGACTGCAGGAATCTGCTGAGGAACATGAGTGAAAACATGACTCATGGGTTCTGTGCAAAACATCCTGTTAGCATGTGTGTAACCAGCCATGAGAACAGAGACTGACAGAAATGTTGAACCAGATATAGTTAAATTATAACCAGCTATCTTTATCGTTAACAAAACATGTCTATTGTGATTTATCGCTAAATTCTGAATCTTAGGCCAAGTTCCCAAATATATAACCACAAATGTCACATTGCAGACTAATGTGGAAGGATGGAGACAAGAAGCCCGGATCTGAAGTTAATCATCAGCTAAATCTGTGGTTACTAAATGCTCCGTTTTGGACACTTTAATTATGAGGCATGATTGATATTTGCAATTTGTAGTGTTTTTTAGGATCAACTGTTTAATTGAAACAGTAATTAGCTAATAGAAACTCTCTTAAAAATGTAGTGAGATGGCCAATTTAAGCCCAAGAGCTGTCATTCAACAAATTCAAAAAATTGCTGAAAGAGATGCTGTATAGTAAATAAACAGGTAAAATTATATATACAGTATATATATTTATCATGATATTGTATTTAAATTGTTCTTTGAATGAAAATGAGGTTAAAAATTAAGTGCAAATTGTGGAAGCCCTTTAGTTTATCATACAAAAAAACAATTTCTCATTACTCAGATAAAACAGTATTTTGTTGGCCTAAAAAGCCCAATTTAAATGATTATTTCAGGACAAAAATCAAGCATTTGGCGTTATGATGCACATTTTTATGAAATATTTACATTTTAGTTTGATTAAAAGTTTGAATACAATGCTCCTGCCATCCAGCAAAAGCATCAAAGTTAAAAATCAACATTTCCCAGCAACATTTCCATGATGCAATCAGGTCTGTTGTCTGATGCATCTTTGAAAATATGCAGCTAATAATAACAGCTAATTGGACTGAATGCTAATTTGACAAAATAGTCATGACGTTTGAAGTTAATCATATCCACACCCCTTAAATTCTCTCCATGTAATTTCCTAATGAATACAATCAGTGTCACTACATGTAAAAGACGATGGATGCTGAAGTGGAAAGCACACAGGGACTCATTGCTGCCAGATGGAGCAGGGCCTGGTTTTCATTATTTTGTGGAAAGACCAAGTTTCTGGGACATTCGTCTGTTTTGACAGTAAAGGAATGTAAACAGTGTTTATTTCTACGGCTATGACTTCAGTACGCACACAATGCAGCAAACAATAGGGGCAAATCTTAAATCGTATTACAAAACAATACAAAAACATTAAAATATAGACAGTTTATTGCTCACTCTTATTCTGTCTACTAAACCCTACCAGGGTGTAGTGGACGGGATGAGAGCGAGCACAACACCAACAAAAGCCAAGTTTCAAAAAGTCCACATATGCAAGTCATTACTTTGAACAGGCTATGCAATATAATTCATTCAGTCATCACCATAAAAAGTGTGTGTGTGTGTGTGTTGGGGGGTGCATGTAAATAATCTGCACACCTTTTCCTTTAAAAAGTAATGAGGAATTATAAAAGGAAAAATTTGATGGCAGACCATTTAAAGTAAAATTAGCAGTGAGAATGTTTCCCCACCATGCATCCCTCAAAACTTCCATAAATATTTTTCAGAGCAAGTCAAGCCTGATTTTATGATATCATGAAAATAATAATAATAATAATAATAATAATAATAATAATAATAATAATAATAATAATAATAATAATAATAATAAAAATAAAATAAAAAACACAGGAATAATTTATTGTTGAAGTGCTTGATTTCCTCCTCACTGGTTTTAGAGTTCACACACATCAAGCACTATTACTTTTCGATAAATACCACTGGGAATCTGTTCTGCAAATATGTTCATATGACTTTCCAGTAAGTGACAGATTAATACACAAACCAGATTTGAGAAACACACCTGACTACGACGAATGAGTAAGGTGTGATTTTATGTCGTAACATGTTTTCATTACTGCTTTGGTTAGCACATTGATTTTTAATGTATTGCACAGATGAGAAGACTTCAAGCTAGTTTAAGCAACATTTTCCATTGTTGAGCTAAAATTTTATTTTTTATTATTTTATTTTATTATTTGGGAACTTGGCCTAAGATTTAGTTTATTTTTAATGTAATTAAATAGCCCAAATCTTTGCACAAATTATAACAAGCATGGTACTCCTGATGCCATTTAAATCTATATTTATTTAAGGTATTTAATTTTGATTACTGCCATGCAGAATGACCCAAATGTTGTCAAATTTCATTTTAAACTTCATAAAATCTACCTAAAGTCAAGGATATCAACACAAGTAACTAAATATTTGTGTTAGTAAAAGTTTCTACTTCATTTTTCTCCAAATGACTTGTATGTTGCTTTGTACTCTTTACTTCCCATTTGAAATAAACTTTCACACATAAAGTCAAAGTCAGCATAAGGCCAAATCTGCTTTTCACATTGATTTCCAGACCCATTTTTCCCTGGTATGAGCCGACCTTTTTACCCACTATCACTTCCTTAAACCTTACAAAACATATCTCCCTCAGATGCCCTCACTCTGTGAAGTACAGGTGCAAACAGCAACTGTGGAAAACATCTGCACCAAGTCGTTTCTGCGTTCTCATGAACATCTGCAGTGTTCGTGAATGAAAACGACTTATGAAGAACAAACTGATAGTATTCAGCTGAACGGATTTTCCAGTGATGGGTCCAGTTTCAGAAAAAAAAAAAAAAATCAGAAAATAAATCCTGCACTTCTGTGACAGAATGTTTCTATAAGCGTATGACCTCGCAGTTGACAGGTAGTTGGCAGCAGTAGGACTGAAAGCAAAATGAAAGCAGACAGTTTTGTCTCCCAGTGAATTGCTCTGGTGTATTTTATTCAAGTTGGCACAGAAAGCAGCACCTTAGACAGCTTTCAGCTGTTTCTACAAGGCAAGAGGCGGTATCTAATCGGCGAGTCAGGATTAAGGAATCATGCCACTACAGCAGAAAGAGTCCACTGGTTTATATAAGCTTCCAAATCAGTGCTTCCAAAGAAGCTTTAAAGTTTTCAACACTGACTTTGGGTTTTTTTTTGAAAGAAAATGGAAATATTATGGATATATATTGGCAAATGTGTTCCTAATACAGTATCTAACTGGTGATTGATCAGTTTGGCTGATGCCTTTTATAAATTGAATGGACTGAAAAAAGAGGTGAGTTTTATGAGCAACTAAAAACATGCTTCAGTTCTTTAAATATTTATTTTTACTGTTTTACTACCCATCTCTAATTTACAGTAAAAACACTAAAATATTACTGAGAAGATATAGTAAAGAAATTGTATAACGGCAAGTAGGGATGCATGATATATCGGTATTGATATCGGTATAGGCCGATATTGGTCAATTTTAGATTATTGGTATCGGTCCGATATGTAAAACTGGGCCGATATTAACTTCCGATATTGATTTCCCACTTTTATGCTTTAGTTTCTGTTTTGGGAGGGGAGATGGTTGGTTGAGCGTCAACTGTTAGTGATATTGATGCTGTGTAGCCAGGAATAATGGCAAGTTACAGGTACAGATTTAAACATGTCTTTTCTTAAGATCTTACTCATTTTAATAATTCAACCCTTTATGTTTTACCACCAGAAGCCATCTGATTACCAGAGCAAAAGCTTAGAAAATTTTAACCTAATGTTTTGAAACTAGCATTCCTTCCAAGTTTGGGTCAGCTAAGTTCAAATCAATCAAACTTAATAGTTATAATTATTTAGTGTACAGAAATTACCCTCTGCTATCATAACAGCTCCTCTCCTCTCTCAGTTTCTGCAGAGTTGCCAAGCAACTATACGATCAAATAAAAACACTAAGTGCCAGATGTTGCTGTCTGACAAAGATGAAAGCCTTCCAAGAAAACTAGATGCGCTGACCCAGAGGTCACAAGGGTGGGCAGTCTAATGGTAAACAGAAAATAGAGGCCAGACTGTACTACAACAACAGTTTGAACTCTTTATCTCTGCAATACAATCAGGAAATATCATATTAGATAAACTGTTTCCCTGACAATATGATTAGTTCATCCTCTATTTTCCTCTTTTTCTTCTGCCGGGGGTAAATATTCCCAAATGATTTCACAATACTGTACATTCCTGGTGCCTGGTATCTACTGTGTTAGATCCCCCAGGGATCGCAGGGAGTCAGTCTCACTGCACTGTAAACACTTCTTTGTAGTTATTAGGAAATCGCTGACATTCTCTGTTCACAGCTAATTAATTACAAAGCATAAACCTGTCTTTTTAAGGCTTGACAAAACCAGGGATGGATTATCATACTACACATTCTTAGTTTTATTACTTTAGATTACACAACCTGGGTTATCTGTGCTCTTTTAGGATTAGCATGTAGGTAATAATACAGATTTCCTTATTCAGTTAGGGTTTCGGGAGGTGCCTGCACATTCTGTAGACTCCAAACCGCATGGTCTCAAATTTTTCATTTTCATTTTCACCACCTATTCCCTTTTGAAGAAGTGGAGGGTATTAAACAATAATAATAAAAAAAAGTCTCTTGTGCAATCAAGACAAGTGGGAAAAAAGGCAGACTTCAGTGAATGGTGAATAAGGGGAGAGAACAACAAACCAAAGCCCAAGGTTATCCATACATAAACATTAAAGCTCCACGTGGAGGAGTTAAAGGCGGCATGGTGTGCATGGTTTTCTGTATTTATGTGTGTGAAGAGTGCTCCAGGGTAGGCCAAGGAGTGCCCCCCAAAGAAACATTTCTAAAATAGCAACCGCAAACCCGAGAGAATGTAAATCTGCGCTTTGAAAAACCTTGATGAAAAAGAGGTCTGAGGGCCATAGAAAAACACAGATTCATTTCAGCCCATTTACAGATCCAGGAGCAGAGAAGTGGGTTACAGCACTCCGGCTTCACTCAAAATGTTGAAAAGAAGCCCTCCTGGTTTCACTTTTTTCTTTTTTTCTTTTGAGTAATCAATCGTGGGTTTTTTCTGCCGACTCAAGCTCAATTATATTACAGCTTCTGAACAACTCATCATGCCCAGGATGAAGGAATTCAACATGTAAGCAAAGTTGAATAAAATTGTTTAATTCTATCGGCGCATTTCTAGAAAATAAAAAGGAAAGTGAGAAGAAAGTCGGTGAGGCATAACCATGAAAAGGTAATTCATAAACAGTTAAATATCATTCAAATTGATCACATTTAATTCATATATTGTGTATAACAAAATAAGGACCAATACAGATTTGACCTTTTTTGCTATTAGCATTAACACCCCAGAATACATTGCTCCAGTAAAGTTATAGAGACATTCTCAATTGTAAAAATGTAATACAAATATACATTTTTTTAAGTAATTGGCCATTTCCACATCACAGATGATAAATTTTAGTAGTGGTGTCCCAATTGGGCCCAATACCAGCATTTATACAAGTACTCGTTTAAAGTGCCCTGATAGTTGGAACCAATACTGATACCACATTCAATACTCATTTGAATGTGTTACAGTTTACATTTCAAGTGAAAAGTTTGCCAGTTCCAGGTTTGAAAAAAATTATACAAGCTGAAAAAAAATTGTCAAATTTCCCATGTCTGATGAGCTGTAGGCCTAATAGGTAGAAGTGACACATTGTTCTTAATGAAATAAATTTGCTTTTTAAAGTCATTGTGTAATGTTGAACTTTTAACTCAGTAAGTACTCTGTATCACTACTTGGTATCGGTGTATACCCAAACTGAAGTACTCGTACTCGGTTTGAGAAAAACTGGTAGGGGGATACCCCCAACTTACAGGGAAATAACATCACGAGTCCAACATAGAACCAAGTAATTCGAGATTCTTTTAAGAAATAACTTACAGCTTTAAGTTGAAAAATCATGTTTTTTTAATTAAACAAAATATATTTTAGAGAAAGTTTTGTCATAATGAAATACAACACAACCTGTTTAGTGACCATAAATAAATCCGACCTATGAGCGTTACTTCCTGCACAACAGGTTAATTCAGCTATTTGTTTAATCTGGCATTAGATTATTACTAAATCTCACTATGTAAAGTTAAACAAATGATCTTATTTGACTTGTTGTGAGGTAAATGAGGCAAAGCGTACAAGAAGTAATCCATCTCCAGTTTGATTAAATGAATGGAAAATATTTTGGTTAATTAGAAGAAACTATTCTAATTGCAAAACTCCAAAGTTAAAGCAACCTCTTTGGCGCAATCACAACTATAACAGACATTTTTCATATACGCCAGTCAGAATCTGGTGTACAAATCCCAATACATTCAAGTGACAGATGCTAATCAGATCCCAACCCGAAGAGAGGGATTTTCCTTTCTAGTCCTGGCACTAACTTTTGTTTTCCATTCTTTACTATATTTTTTTCTCCAAACGGATATCTGGGTGATTGGTTCATTACGGGTTCCAAGCTTTTCCATCTTTATTTTCACTTAAAACCTTTAACTTTACAAACAATGCAGGACACAGACTGCACCAGTCATGAGCTTAAAATATCATCCAAAAATCCCAAAACATTATTCATGGGATAATTACATATAATGAATTACGCAGCCGAACTGTGGTTTCCGATGTCCTGAGCATTTTTAAGCTGTGCTGTATTCTGGAATTATTTAAGTTAGAAGGTTAAACTAAGACTTGTTTGTAGTATTGGACAAACACAGGAAAATCAGATGATGCCTCTGTATATCTGATGAAAGGAGGAACAGCAGAGCAGTGTTTGAGCATTCATCAGGGCGCAAGAGAGGGGAGAACAAGAAAGAGAAAAGCCTGCAGCACATTCCCCAAAAGACACTCACTTCCTGTCTGTGAGTCTTACTCAGCACCGAGGAAGAGGAGGCCCAAGCCCGCACACATCATGCCTTCATTATATGATGTAGAGAAGTCAAAGAAGTCACTTACTGAATGAGAAAAAAAGAGACACCAAACTTTCACTGAAGACCCAGGTTCCCCTTTCAAATAAACTATATAAACTTAACTCCTCAACGTATTGTTTAGAGTAACTGTTCCTTTGGTTGATTATGACTACTTTACAACTCAAATTACAAATATATATGAAAATATTCCACTCTTTTTCCTGGTATCTATCTTTAGAAGATTAACCAATAATAGTTTGGTTTACATAGGAGCTGGGAATCAAATTAGTTCAATGTGGAAAATGGTACAATTAGCCTAATTGTAGGTTGTTGTCGCATATCTCAGTAAACATGTTACAATGTGTGCACACACACTGGCCCTACAGGAGTCCGTGTTCAATTACAAGCACCACTAAACTATCGTCACCACTAGTCTGTGTGAGAAACACCCTTAAGAGTCATGCACCTATTTACAGAAGTGGGCACAATAGCACAACTATATTAAATGGTACTTTTGTTCCTCCGTACTTACCTACATTCCCCCATAACTATAATCTCCAATACCTACTCTTCCCCATACTTATAATTAGGGATGCACCGATATGAACATTTCAGCAATATCCGATATAATTATTGCTATTATGGCCGATAACCGATATTTACCAATATTACACAAACACACAAATTATATTATACATATACGGACAACCACACTTGTGTCTTTTCTTGATACCATAAATAAATGAACAGACCTCAGACATGGCTCCATACTTCAGTTATTCCCGGCTACGCATCGTAAATATCACTATCATGATCAAACAGATGCCGCTCAACCAAACATCTCCCCTCTCAAAACAGAAACTAAAGCTAAAAAGTGGGAAATCAATATGGGATGTTAATATCGGCCCGGTTTTACATATCGGACTAATACCGATGTTCTAAAAAATGACCAATATCGGTCGATACTAGGGCTGCACGATATTAGGAAAACCTGTGATGTGCGATAACACTGCTTCATATTGCGATGACGATATGTCTTGGGATAAATGAACAAATACATATGTAGTGTTTATATCTTACTGCTCTGGGTTCAAAGCCAAAAAAAACAACCTAAAAACAGCTACTCATTTCCATTCCAGCAGCCTGAATTTCTTTTTTTAAATATGAAGAGACCTATCCAATTGACCAAATACATAAGGCAGGGCTATTCAACTAAATTGCTCCGGGGGCCACAGTTACTGCAGGCCAACAGTTGAGGGGCCGAACATCCAGAAATTAAGTTATTATGTGAATAAACCAAGTATTACAAAGATCTGTTACCTTTGAATTAGTTTATTTTGCTGTATTTAATCATTAATACAACATAT
>JAUBOC010000089.1:14494617-14510520 GCA_032275365.1 Anablepsoides cearensis
TTTTATTAATGAGTTCCCCTTTGATGTCACTTCCTGTTTCACTTTGGCTGAGCCAAATTCAAAAGAAAATAGGCCAAAATGTGACAAAATGGGTAAAATAATCTGTACTATAACAATTTTCTTAAGTATAAAGATGCTTTCTTTGACTTTTTGTATTTGAAGGACAAGCATGTCAGAGGTACTTTAAACTCTTCTCTTGTCTTTTTGAGCACAGGGGGAACTGGCAGACAAGAGATTGACAAGTTGTGTGCCACCACGCTCCAACCAACGGCTTCCCTCTCTCTGGGACAGAAAGAAAGGGACCATCTCATCTCTTCATCACCATCGTCCGTCATCTGCTTTTTTGGCTCAGCCAGATGATGAGCCGATCCGCCTGTTCGTCTGTTGTCCACAGGACGTTGCATGTCCACGGAGAGAGGACGCCACTGGCTTCTCTCTCTTCTTTCCGAACAGTTCTTATTCCAGTATTCTCAGAAAGGAGGCACCGCTGGACTCGTGAGGACAGTGAGATGGTGGTGGTGGTGGGGGGAGTCAAATCCAGCGATCCAGTTTTCTTTCCATCGCAACTGCTCGGTCGGAGCCTATTCTCTCACTTCCAGCTGAAATAAATGATGTCAGAGAGAAATAAGAAAAAAAAAAAACTAGAACAAAAACCGTAGAACGACAGCTTACACCGATAACCAATTTCATCTCTTTACATGAGGTTACAGATAATTTGTCACACTATGGGAAGTGTTGTGCAGAATGAATATACAAAATATATACATATATATTACAATTCTGATTATTTATTGTGCATCTAGTTTGCTTTTTCATTGTTTTATTGCACTAAAATAATTAGCACATATGGTTGTCATTGCACCTGTAAAGTCCAAATTTACAAAACAATGCTGTCTCCTGTCTAATGTAGAACATAATTCTTTGTTATTCTCTCGTGCATTTATTTTTATACCATATTTAAATACACTTTTACTTACTTGTATTATTAAAGTTGATCCTCTATCTGTTACTGAGGTCTGAGCTTGTATGTGTGTTCGTTTCTCATCCAAGTCTGGCTCCACATTTATCCCGATAATCAGCGTTCATGCTCCAGTGAGTCTGTGTCTCATAAGTGAGACGCTGTACTAATGCAAAGGATTTAGCATGAATTTAAAGAGGGATTTTCGAGTTGTGCGCTTCCCCCTTCTGCCAGCAGAGGGTGATCACTTGTTTCCCAGCGACTCACCGGAGCCGCCTCAGCAAAGTTCAGCAGAAATCTAGATAAATGTAACTTTGTCATGCAAGAGTGTCATCATCCTCAGGCCCACTGAGAGGGTTATTGTTCAGATTTCAGCCCCTCTGATGTTTCGCAGGATCTGTTGATGTTTCAGCCCTTTGATGGAAGAAGTGACCGTCTGTGTTTTTTCGGTGTCTGTGCCCAGCAGTCAGTGCAGCACGAACCACAAAACAGACAAACATCTTTGTCTCGGCTGCATCAAGGAATTTGGATTGTGGCATTTTTCAAAGCACACTGTTAGAGCGTCTGGGTATACGTGCGTATGATGATTTATGGATTGGAGGTTATGAGTTTAATGTGATGTGGTTTCAGTGCCAATGAGAAGTTTGCAGAAAACCATTGTTTGTTCATTGTCCCCCCTTTTGTTGTTTCTGGTGGCAAAATGTTCTATTATTTCAGAAAATGGGAGTGGAAATGTGGAATTGCCCAGGGAAGAGAAAGAAATCAAGAAGCCAGACTTCCACCCTCACCACTTCTTCTTTCTTTTGTTTTATTGGTAATCTTTGTGGTCTTAAAATATTAATCCAGGCTTTCTGAAAGTCTTCCAAACTTTTTCTTTGGACTTAAGCGACTTTAATTCTCATTTTTAGTCCAATGCCTAACCAATTTCAGTTGTGTTTTTGTTTTTGTTTATTTTGTTTTGTTTTTTCAGCTTTTATGGGGCTTAACCATCCATATGTCTGTTAAATCAGACATATGGATAATTAGGGCACATAAAAAGTTCCTAAACTCAAGGAATGATTAAGAGTTTAGTCAACACATAAATAACCCTTTATAAATTAGATCTTTAGGTACAGTTACTAAGGAGTTTGTCAAGAAAATACAATTTGTTCCCATTGTTTTTAAGTTAAACGCATAAAAAAAATCAAAACTAATAGTTGAGCAAACATAAAAGTATTTAATTTTTTTATTTATTTACTGTTACTTAACAAGGCAAGTCCTGTTGAGATCTCAGATCTCTTTTCCAAGAAAGGTATTACTTTGATACAAATAAGCTGATTCATAAAGCACCATCAGCTGAAAACGTTACAAACACGACCCACAGGAGAAGTCATCACTCAGCTCCTGCGTCAGCTCTTGGGGTTTTACCAACTTCTAAGGATTTTCAGACACTATTTATTTTCTGTAGATTGTTCTTTATAGGTTGAAAATTTCTTCTTTTGTCCAGTTGCCTACTATTCTCCCTTAGATGCAGACTACACTGCATAAAATAATCAGGCATAAGAACAGTACTGAAGAGGGTTAAAAAGCCTGGACATGAAAAAAAAAATCATGGTTAAAGATGAATAAAGAAAGTTTCCATGACACAAACTATAAATAAATTCAGATTTTTTTTTGTTTACATAGTGTTGTAGTTATTCACAAACATTAGTTAGATACATATACATTTAAATTATATGTGTTGACGACGCAGGGTCATCCTTTAACATGACTCATTTAGGATTTTAAATCTTATTTTAAATAGTAAAAAAACAAAAATCTAAGTCCTGGGAAAATGATGAGGTACCAGGACTGGATTGTATAAACTGACAGACAAAGGTAGACACACGGACAGACATATATAAATGAAAACAGAGATATTTAGTTTGATTCCCACAGTGACCACGGCCAATAGGAAATAACCCTCCCAGTTTTGGGAAAGGAGGTGGGGTGGCAGAGATTCAGACTAAGGCAGGCTTTACAGTGACTCAAACACGCTCAAAGACAGACTGCAGACAGTCTCCTCACAACTAAGATACAAGCTTACTGTGACTAACCCACAGCTTTTTCCTCTCTCTTCAACTAGAAACTTTAAAAAGAAACAAAGAAAGATGATACGCAACATGGTCAGGAGGATGTGAGACTGAGCAGGTTCTTCACGTTTTACAATATCTAGTTAGGAAAAAAGCAAAACAAGGGGGACCGGGACAAGCCTGAGGATACTACAGATTATGTTGCCATGGAAACCAAAACCTGGAAGCGGACACGAGGACCACTGAGCGTGGACAACCTCCTTTGACTGCATCTTCAAAGCAAATACAACCCTGCTGCACACTGTGGTGAGAGGTACATAAACTTTGCCTTTTTTATTACTATCTGGAAATATTTCTTTAACTTGTTCACAAAAAAAGTTATTTAAGAGACCAAATTCAAAACTAACAACTTCTTGCAGCTGCACACAGATTTATTTTAAATTACTCATATGATGAACAGTAACACACATTTACACCTTTTAATTACACTCTTTTTTAAAGTTACATATATTTTTTTTAAATATAGATGTACAGTTTGACAAAGTGCAAAATAATACATTTTTGCACTCCGACGCATATCGGATCAACAGAGAAATAAGTCATTCTGGCTGCTGATTTGACATATCCCACGTGAACGTGAGACTGAGTCTCTCAGTGACTCAGCACAGAACCATGTAATTGGTTGAAAAAAAAAGAAAACAGTTCTACAGCTATTTCTTATTCATGCCAAGAGGAATGATTCGACTCCCGCTAAGGTAACCCATTGTAAAAAAACAAAACAAACAAAAAAAAAAAAACCATACCTTCCAGGCACTGTAAAGTGTCCTAGATAAAAAGCGTCAACAGAATTACTATAATTAGTGGCTGGAGGTTGCAGATAATTAGTGTTATGAGTGAGAGAATTAGAGAGTGATGACGGCGAGGTTGTAGTGATCCTCTCGGAGAGATTAAAAGTCTGTTGATCTTCTCCAGAGGACACATAAAACACACACAGAAGACAATGCAATACAATAAAATGAAGGTGATCACTATAAAGTGAACTTTAACATGCTGTCAATTAAATCTCATGTGAACAGGTGTTTATCATGTGAGTGTTCCTTTTTTGTTGTGCTTAAACACATTTGTGGTAATGTTGGTCCAAGCTGGTGTGTGAACCCTTTTTTTTTTTCCTGAACATTTGGGTGCTCCTGCGGTATTAGTGCCATGGATGGTGGGGAGTTCTGATCCTGCTTACGGTGACTGCACCACCTTGTACAGTCTGCTCTGATGTCAAAGAGGATTTAGCTCATAGACACACTGTCGTTTCTTTAGCAACCAAACAAAAAAAAAGAAAAAAAAAGAAAAAGGAAGCCCCTATGATTAGCTACGCTTATATTTGATAGAAACTTTAAGATAAGTTGGTGCTTCATGTATCAACAGGCTCCTTAACAAATCTTAGGAAAGTGATTTAAACAAACAGCGTAAATCTCAAATAGGCCCACTTGTGGCAGCATTTTTTTTTTTTTTTTTTTACAACATGAACCAAACATGTCTTGAAAAAACAAATTTAAACCCCGCAGCAAGCAGCGGCTTGTTGGGCGCATCAGTCTCAGGTCTTATAGTCAAACACCGCTGGAAGCCAGAGAAGCTGATTTGAAGTTCTAACAGAAATATTTTTAGTAATGCTGATGGGATTAAAAAAAAATACTTCATAATTAAAGTTTTGTCAGGAGATGTGGGAAAAGAGCAATTAATAAATGTGAAATAGGTCAATTTTAATCACTTTGAAGGGGAAAACAAAGCCCAAAACCTCAAGAGAAAATAGAAAGAGGTGTTGATTTATTCTTGTAAAAGATGTCATCTTGATCTGCAAAGGGAACACCTGAACTATCATAACACCTCTAATTGGTTTTCATCCTCCACTGAAGCACTTTATGACGCTCGAGCAAAGTAGCTGTCAGTACTTAGTTTGCTAAGTATTATATTTGGTTTAGAGTCATTATTAAGATGAATTGTGGTGACAAATGGCTGCCTAGAGTGCCTTAAGCAGCCTCCTGGCAATGCTGGCATTAGACACATTTACATAGCAAAGACCCCCCCTTTAAAGGAGCCCCCTAACCACCAACTGTCACTGAGCCAAAAGCCAAGTGTAGTTTGGGAAAAATACACTCCGCAAACACAGATAATGACATGGTTCCTCTTTGTGTAATTGGCTCAGAGTGAAGACATTTCATTTACCTCTCGATCCTTCTTTCTCCACACTGTACATCCTGTGTGTGTGTGTGTGTTTGGGTCCGTGTGAGAGAGACAGCACACATGTGGTTACAAACTGGTGTGTGTGAACATTTTGTCCGTGTGTGTGTGTGTGTGTGCGGCTGCCCGTGAGTGATTGAGGTCTGTGCTGCACGGTGAATTAAATGCAGTTTTGCTGTAATTAACTGCACTTAGCAGTCTCTGTGTGAGACTTTCTGACGCACCAGTAATTGAGGCATCATGTTTTGTTTGTTTTAACCTGCCTTTGAAGACGTGCTGGGAAGACGTTACACATGGTTTAGTGGAAATACATCTGTGTGTACAAATTTGGAAGACTTAAAAAGAATCTCTTTATTCTGTCGTTTACCTGCCAAATGCTTGAAATGTGAACACATTTCACAGCCAGGCTGGAGACGGTAATAATTAATTGAAAGGGGGGAAAAAAAAGAGGCCTATTGTTATCCACACATAAAATATTACCATGGAATTATCATAAATAGTAAAGCAAATAAATAAACAAAACAAAAACAAATTCCCATTGATGATAATAGCCTGTGTTTAGCTCCGCAGTCTCGTTGGTATTTGTTTCTGGTATTTGTAATTTCATTAGGGGGTTGAATTTGGGAACCAAGGTCTGCCACAGTTCAGTGAAGCAAATCCAAAGAATTTGTGGTTCTGGTAAAACATAAAGCCGTGCTTGTAGACAATATTAGTCCTCAGCAGACATAAAGGTCCAGTGCAGCTCTGCCTCAGCATTAACACACGAAACCACAGTCTCCTTCCGTCTCAGGGACTGTGTGCTGATTAGTGTCAAGATAAAATAAAAGACAAGCAGCTTGTAGACAGACATGCAGTTGTGGGAGGTGGGCCCAGACTGTCCAAGAAGCCCGAGCGGTGTTGGTTTCATTTCTGAGTAGGTCATCTGTCCCAGACCCCCATCATCTATTCAACTCCCTTCATTTTTATTGTCCCCCCCCCCCCCCGACCACTAACCACCCACCCATCCACTTTACAGCACCCCAAAAGTCTCACAATTCTTACCCCAAAACCTCAGTTTGTTTTGCTGCAGACATTGCTGAGCATAGCTTGCCAGAGACACTGTTCTGTATTTAGGCTGAGTTTGGGGTATCTATCCTACATTGTGCACACAATACAAAGGTATTTAGAATGTAGACCATCAGTGTAACAGTGTTTCTTTGAAAGACATATAGGAGGACAACAGGGGGGATGAAAAAAAGGTGCACAAAGATGTAGAGCTTGCATGCCAGGCCAGGAGTTCATGCAGTTAAACGTACTGTCAACACAGAAAAAGGCAGTGGAAGACAAATGAGACTGTGTTGTTTATAAAATGTACTGTAGATCACTGGGGGATGAAGGAAGGTCATGACTCCCTAATGCAGAAGGTGGCAGCATGTGCCTTTTGACTTTATGATGAGTTTTTGTGGTTGCGATATAATAGAAAAAAAAGAAAGAAAAAAGTTTACTTTGATACATCTTCTCTCCAAGATGGACAAACAGCTGTTGTGTAGCTCATGGCTGAGACATTGATGGAACGACTCGTTTGCTCCTGTGGATCAAGACACCCCCTCCTCCTCCCACTACCACCATATGCAAACAAAGTGGACTATGATAAAGTAATTTGTTCCATGTCAGAGTGAGTCACAAGTCCAAGAATGAAGAAGAGAGAGAGAAAAAAAAAAGCGACCGTAGAAATTTGCACAGCAAAGAAGTGTCTGTAAAGAGTAGCAGCCAATGGCCTTGAGGTAGTTTGGTTCCCCATCAGAATTTCTGACTTGATATCATGCAATGCTTGTCAAGAGCAACATCTGCTGAAAAGATGCTTGAGTGATGGTCAAAAATGTGCTGGCCCCAAACCCTGACGGCATTCAGGCGGATACTCCATCCTGAATGGCAGAGAGATCATTTCTCCAGATCTGATGCAAGGATGATACAGAATGGCATTTATGGACACCGTGGGTCACTCTCAGTTCAGGTTTCCTCACAATATATCACCAAAGAGCAGAAGAGTGGACTCCCAAAGGGAACTGTACAATTCCTCAACTTTTCCCCTAATAACATGCAGATGGGCCGCTCTAATGCCTGTTTACATATCTGCGGCATAGTTCATGAGTAAAGTAAGCAAAGGCCTAATTATTTTACTCAGCGATGGGACCAATAAAATCAACTTCCCCTTCTCGTTATGGGTGCTTAAGTGCGTCCTTTGATGGCGAGGTTTTGTTTATTTTGTAAGAGTTGCGTAGCTGAGAGGAAAGCAAATAGAAGGAACGACACAGACATGCTGACAAATGAGGGTCCTGGTGATGAATTCATTTGCTCAGTGATGCCTGGAGGGCTGGACTGCAAAGGAGGCTCAAAAGGAGCGGCCAATCACACAACTGCATTTTTTTTCCAGTTATAGCAATGTTTGCTTTTGTGTGAGTGCATTGTCCCAGAAGGCTTTATTGTAAACAGAATAGTTTATATTTTTAGAATAGTGATAAATTTGGAGTGTTTCCCCCCCAGATATGTCACTATGTTTTGTTTCTTGTTGCAGAATGCTGTGGAGAATAACTATCCCCATCATACTTGCTGGGTTTTTCTGCATGACAGCAGAAACCAAAAAGCCCCGTCCGCAGGGCTCCATACCCTCCCCGTACAAGACGAAGGGAAACCTGTCGGCGGACTACCACCACAGACTACTGCAGCAGAAGCCAGAGGTCCTGTCGTCCAGCCGGGAAGCCTTGGTTGTGACGGAGCGCCGCTACCTCCGGAGGGACTGGTGCAAGACCCAACCGCTGCGTCAGACCGTCAGCGAGGATGGGTGCCGCAGCCGCACCGTGGTCAACCGCTTTTGCTACGGCCAGTGCAACTCCTTCTACATCCCACGCCACATGGGCCCCAGCTCGGGTCACGGACAGAACCGAGGTCAGGCCTCAGGTTCCGGGAGAAAAAGCAACAACAAAGCTCAGGAGCCTTTTCAGTCCTGCTCCTTCTGCAGGCCGCACCGCATCACGCAGCTCACAGTGCAGCTCGACTGCCCCGACCTGCAGCCGCCCTTCAAATACCGGAAGGTGCAAAGGGTCAAACAGTGCCGCTGTATGTCTGTGGATGTGAGCGGTCATGGGAAGCTGTGAAGGAGAGCCTAAAAAGGTTCAGAGTTCTTCCGAGGGACTTGCAAAAGCAAGTGATGAATTCAAGCGGAACTATCCAAGTATTGTTTTGTCCTACAATAATTAAACTGTAACACAAAGGATTACCACTGGCTGAATTAGAAACATGCAGCCAAGCTGTCATGTCAGTGCAGCTAAAAAAACGGTGATATTAGTCTTTGGGTTTAATGAAGAACGTTTCCCTGGCTGAGATTCCACACACACCCAAAGGAACTTAAATGCCTTTTCACAACCTACAAAACAATAAAAACACTGAAAATGACACTGCTGTCCATACAGTGTTTGGAAACTCTTCTAAACAATGCAACCACTATAATTTTATTTTTTGCAGATGTTTGAGAATTACACAGCTTGCCCAAATGTTTGCACCACTTATTTTATTATTATTATTTTTTTACATCTATTGTATCCATTACCTTCCTTTGTTTTGATAAGGATGTCTTCATTGTTGGGAAAAGGAGATCAAGAAACCTGAAGCTACACAGCAACGACCATTATCCACTTGGGTGCAAGCAGACCATTTGTCATTTACTAGCTAGATAAATAAAAACCTACTGCAGCATTTGTAATAGTGGTGCAGAGCTATATATACACACAAGTTGTATTTTATGTTTATGTAATTATGTTTAAATATATTAAATCTATTTCATATGAAATGTGTTTAAAGTGCATGTATCACAACCAGATAAGACAATCAGCAATGGCAGGTTTTTTATTAAAATTTACTTTAATAGTTATATCCAATAAATAGATATTTGTGGACATATTTATTCAAAACACTATTATTGCACATAAAACAAAAACCCATTGCTTATTCATATTATAGAAATTCAAAACTTTCACACGAGGAAAGGTATGTTGCTTGTAAAAAAGTTTTCACTCAAAATGAATGGATCAAAAATACTGCTGGATACAACAGAAGGAACTTACTTCACACCATGAACATAGAAAACTTTGTATGAAAAGAATGCTAGAAAAAAGGTACAATTTGTTAAACATTGTAACTGTCACCAAGATTTGAACACAGTGAAACTTTTAAGAGTAAATCTAACCACCTTCTTTTTAAAGCACATCTGCAGTGTCTTAAAAAATAAGCCCCATGCTACAGCGTTTATATTGCATCTCTGCTGTCCCATAAGGCACTGTACCTCCTCTATAAAAATGTTGAGTTTTGTGTTCCTCAAATCATAGGTTGTGATCTTATTGTGCAAAAACATAAGGAAACTGCAATTAAACAAAAACAGATATTTAAGCTTGTAAAACTGATTCTGATAAAGTTTTTATAAAAAAAATAAAATCAATGTTCAGAGAACATTTCCTGAATAAAACCTCTCATCTAAAAACATTTATTTGGTTGCAGAGTTTCATTTAAAAGCAAAAGATTTTTCTTTGTGCGGCTAAGAACAAAGAAGCTTGTTTGAATTTTTATCAAATTAGAACAAACAATAAAAACTAAGTATTGAAATTTTACAGGTGAGCCATGTTGGATTGTGCTTGTGCAAGTGGCTTGGTGATGATTTTTTGCTTCAGATCTTCTTACCCAGCTTTGCTTTCTGTGAAATTAAAAACACACAAAACTTGATTGTTTGTCATCAGTAACATTTAGACAGGCATAACAATAGAAACATCAGTTTGCAGCAAAGAAAAAGCTGCAGGAAGCTGCTGTATATTAATCAAACTGCAGGATACATACTATTCCTGTGGCATTTTTGGTTGTCACGTTGTAAGTACCCTTCTGCCTGGCCTGCTTGAAGCACTCTTCAGCCATTTTTACCCTTAAAAAAACACAGCAGTGACCAGCAGTGAATATATAGAAATGTCAAGAGGAGATAATTGATTATTATACTGATATTTTACACTTCAGCCTGCACTTAAGGAGTATTTTGTTACGGGTTTGTCAAAGGTCAGCCCTGCTACAAAATGTTTCAGTTTGTTGCTGCATGGATTGAAAAAGTTGTGTTAAAATTAGTTTGCACTTTAAAAAGAACAAATAATCAGCGCGTTGGCATTAAATGTGTGCCCGTGCTGCAGCTGCATATGCCCATGCTCTGGAATTTAAAAAGGAAAACCAGAGTGAGAACTGGTATAATGGACTGCGGCCAAGAAAAAAAAAAAAAAAAAAGCAAATGCTTTCAAATTTGTTTTTATTCATTCCTACTTAACTAGCAAACCGTGACATTTGACTCCCTTTTGCAAAAAAAAAAAAAAAGCTATCACAATTCAATCTTCATTGGAGATAATAGACCAATTTGCCATTTGTTGACATATCCAACAATATCTTTACAGTCATCAAAGCACTGGAAGGCAACTGGCTGGTGGAAGTTTTGGATCATTTGTCCTTTTTTTTTCTCCTCCATGAATTTGAATAAACCTGATAGGATCTCCAGTGAACTCGAGATGCACCGCAACTTATTAAGGCCGTGGAAACACAAGTTGGGGAGAAATCCCAAACGTACAAACATGGTTGCATCTGTGATGACATTCTAGAATCAGATGGAAACAATGTAGAATCCCTGAAAAAATATAATTTTAACTCAACAGTTTCATATCTAATCAGAAAAAAAGGGCAAGTATGAGTTGAGGTGTCACATTCTGACATTTTCTCACCGTTCTTTTAACAGCAGCTTATTCTGTTTCTTCCAGTGCTCTTTGAAATCTGTAGAAAACTCATGCCAAATGGAGAAGAATGTGTTGGGAGAGACTTCTTTCTCCCCTGCCTTGGGTTTTACCGAGAAGGACACGCTCAACTCCAAAAAGCTGAAGACAGAACAAAAGCATTCATATTTCAAGGCCAAGCTATTACAACACTAGGTTACAGAAAACTTGCACCGAATCTTGTGAAATCTGGCAGAACTATGGAAAATGTGCAAAATATCAAAGGGGATTTTTACAGATATCTGATAGAATAAAAGGCTGAAAAAACAAACAATTGTTGCATTTTGGAGGTAAACACATAAAGTAGCAGATTCAGAATGCTATCAAAGTTATATATTTACAGCTTTGCAAGGATTTCTTCATCAATGCTCTCTCATGTACAGACTATAACTGAAATAGTGATGAAATATTGGGGGGAAAAAAAAGCATGAAATGGATACAAAGACATCTTCTAAAAGAAAACATGCACATAGAAGTGGATGACACATGCTAAAGTGTTAAATGTGGCAGCCATTTGCAGTGGATCAATTTAACGGACAGGTTGGTCTGTCTTTGTTTGGAGTGTGCTATAGGAACGCATTCCTGGCCGGCAGAAACAGAAGCCTGGAGCCATGGCTGTCTACTCTTGCTCCACTTAGATAAACAACGTAGACACAGCATAGGGGGCCTCAAGTCTGCTGCAGGCCTGGCACGATGGCCTGCACCTTTTATGTAACTGAAGGAACCAGGAGGCATAAATATTGACAAAACGGCAAGATTACATTTCTTTGTGGCCATAAAAATGGATCACTTCAAACTGTATTGGATTGCATTGCTCTTTAGTTTCAAATTCACAGCTAGGATCAATGCTTTGACACTTGAGAAAAGACCAAATGTAAACAAAGTTTTGGGAAAAAATGGCTTTAAAAAAATGGATGCAAACATGAAAAGCTCTTACATCTGCTGTGTGTCTGCCAGCTGCTTCTCCTGCTTTTCAAGCTCAGATTTTGCTGTTGAGAGTAAAACACAAGTTAAAAAAGAAAAGAAAAAAAAGATCCCATATTGGAATATTAACATATCCCGAAGAAACAAACCCTGCACCTATTACACAACATGACCATACAAGAGGATTCAAAATGTCACAATATTTGAACTCAGCTCATCCTCTTCAGGGTCAACTCTGAGCCACCAGGATTGTTCTCCTGCGGCACGACTGACAAATGAGAGCTGAAAAAAAAGCTTCGAACAAGTGCCTCTTTGTGTGGCATCCCTTCAAATGATGACAGACATGCATATGTGTGCATGTTTGTAGATGTAAAAATGATAAAATAGCTTCAGTGAAGAGTGACAGCTGAGTGAAACCACTGCTGGGGGAGTGGCTCATCCAACTGAACATGTAGCAGTATTATTTTTTTCCTCTTTTAAGTTTGTGTAAACTTAGTTTGGTGATGAATCAATCCATTTGTTCCGCCTATTGTTCAAACGTACCCATTTTCTATCCTCATTTTATGCATGTTTAATCTGACTAGTTCATCTTTCATATTATTTGTGAGATGACACTGAATGCCTCATTTTTTTTTACTATGTTCCTGAATGTATAATACCTGACTCTTCTGCAGCAAAGGCACAGTGTGAGAGTAGAGCCTGGTTTGAGTGTTGAGCTCTAAAAAACAAAGTATTTGGACAAAAACAACTCCAGTCACCTTTGTCTTATAGCTGCAACACATTATGCTAAGAATTACTGTAACCTAACTGCAAGTGACAGACGTAGCGGTCATTCATTCCTAAAATAAAATAAAATGAATTGTCTATGTAAACGAGTACTACTCTCTGCATAACCATAGTCCAATGTCACTGCACAGGCTATGTAAAAATAAATCCCCAGACAGCTTTTTTTTTTTTTAAAGATCACTAATGTGGGAATTGTTACCTAAAAGGGTTATATCTCATGCCAAATCTGCTCTTTTAGCTGTTAAATGCCTTTTGTTGTGTACTTGGAGTGTCTCTAGGAGTGCAGAAAAGGTCAATTTAGTCTCTCCCTTGCTGTGTAGATATCTTTTGGATCATAGTTTTTTTTCTTTTTTTTTCCTATGACGTTTTCTGAACCATCACAGAATTTGTGATGGAATTTCCAAATAAAGTCTGGACTTACAAACGACTATCATTGTTTTAAATCTCCTCACACGCCGGGTCAGACTCTGGCTCCAACATGCAAAGCTGGATAGACAAGTCTTCTGTTAACAGCTTTCATTTAATTAATTTGTAAAAATAAATAAATAAAAATAATATTGTCTAATACTAGTCATAAACCCCTCTATCAAACTTGAATGAACCGCTATGGAAGCTGGAGGGCAGGGTGTGAAGTGCCTTGTTTGGATTTAAAGAGACAGCCTCAAAACAAGTTAATTGGAGACAAACCTCAGAAACGGGGTGAAAGAGGGGATTGTGGAGTTACAACAAGGATGAATTCAGACCAAAGCATTGCAGTTCTGCTTTATATAGACCCCAACTGAATGATTTAAATGTAAAAAGAAGGATTTAAAAGCATGATGTGTCTACTTTAAAACTTTTAAATAATCAAAAATGGCCCAAAGCCATTACATGGCTTTTCACGAGATGTAAAAATCTTTATTGCTCTGCTTTTATTCCCACAGAATTTGATGTGAAATTTAAAACTTAACTGACAGCAATGAATAACTGTTGCTCCTGAAACTTGATCATTAAAATAAATAAAAAAATTTAAAAGGATGAATAACTCTGTAAACGCACAATTTGCTGACCATTATAAAAAATATTTAAAATGAATAAAAACTACTTATTCTGATGAAACATTTGTTAGAATGATGTGGTGTATAAGCATGACAATGATCATCTTCATGCTGCCTCAAATGAAAAAAAGTACACGTAAAACTATAGTTGACTCTGATGTATTGTTTGAATTTGGTAATTTAGTGTGTATTTAACCAAATTAGCTTGACTTGCAGATGGACGAGATGCAGCGAGAGCTAAATGCCAGTCTCGCTATTCATCTTTCTATCCATCAGAAACAGATTATCACATGGCCAGCGCTCTCCTGCAGGTCATATTGATTCCATCAAAAGACCAGCATGCATGAGAATTTGTGAAGCGAGCGGAGAAAATCGAGCTAGACCAAACAGCCGAGCTCCAACAAGTCAGCTCTCCCTGTTATTCTGTGGTTAGTTTCATGGTCAGAAAATAAACAAAAGTGGTTTAAATCATGGAGCCAGAAACAGTTTAACCTCAGGCTCTTTAGAAATTACAGAAAAAAAAATAAGACTTTTGGTTGATGCTTTTGTTTCCCCACCGCTGCAATAGGGGAACCCAAAGAATCCTGTCTGGAGCCCTCTGAAACGCAAATCCACGCTACAGTGCTTACATTCTGTTCTCCGGGGGAAAAAAAACTCATCATTTGCATCAAAGGGAAAGCGCCCATATTTCTCTTAAACACACAAAAGAGGAGGAAAAGAAAGGGATGCTTTCATTTGCTGACTTCCTTTAAAAAATGGACAGCGAATATTACAGCTGAATCACATATGCTGTTTATTATTCTTTCATTTGAATACAAAAGGAACCCAAAAGAGACTTGCGAGTTGGGTTCTACAGGAAGATCAGCCACAGTGAATGCATCATATGCAGGGTCAACGTCAGTGCCACATAAAGAAAAATGTCAATTGGGTTGTTATGTTAAATCAAGCATAAAATGTTAAGTCTTTTACATTTTTAGTGAATCACAATACCCCAAATTTATTATACATGTCCGATTTAAGATAAAAGCATAACTGCATGACATCTAGACATGACATGTAAACACAATCATGGTCTCTTTGGAAGTTTGCATGGTATTTAGACAAAATGTACAAGTACTATAGATCAAACAATCTCAGCACAGCCTGTTAAAATTTAGTATGATGAGAATGAATATCATCGTTGTTGTGGTATGCTTACTTTTTCTTCTGATGCCACAGGAAAGCTAAAGTTACGTTCTTTGTTTTTTGCCTGTGAAATTCTACATCTATTGGAGCAAAATGTCTAAAATGAAACTGCTTGGACTGCTATGAACTGTGTTGCAGACATTTGTGTCTGCATCAGGAACGATTGCAATGATTGATGTTTCGTGTAGCAATATCAGATGAAAATTTCCACTGTAGGCAATTCTTATCACAATAAACACTAAACAATTACATAAAAGCAGGCCTCAGTTGTACTGTATACAGTTCAGTGCCAGTATTTTTAAATATGAATGGTAGTAATATGTCCTATTTTACCAGAACTGAAAACTTGGTTCTGTTCTGAGTTTTCTTAAGACATAAGGCGACTTGTAGGAACTTCTATAAGATAGAAATATAAAGAGAAGCTCATGTGGATTAAAAACTGTAAACCTTTGAGTGTAAAAAGGGTGAAAAAACTCATTTGAAAGGTGTCTGTAGATCAGACAGGAAAGGAAATTGTACTTTATTTTAAATCTAAACTTACGTTGAAAGACATACATACCTTGACTTAGAAATGCAGTCATTTTGTCTTTGAAGGGTTGCAGGTTTTCTTCAGAGGACAACTTGTAAACCTTTTCTGTTTCAGTTAAACACACTAAAAAACAAAAAAAAAACAGCTGCAATAAGTAATTATTCTAGAAACACTTATCAGTATTGATATCACATAAAACTATTTTTTATTTGCATTTAAACCGTGAAACTTTAATATTTCAGCGCTAAATTTCTGCTGAATAAGTGGAAAGACATAATGACCCCTATGGTCTATGGTCATTACCAAGAGAGTTCACCAGTGTTATATTGGCAGCTGTTTACATTCCACCTTCAGCTGTTGCCGACAATGCATGTGA
>JAUBOC010000089.1:14514246-14524552 GCA_032275365.1 Anablepsoides cearensis
TGTACAGTGCCCTGAGACAACAGTTGTTGTGACTTGGCGCTATATAAATAAACTGAATTGAAACTGAATTGAATTGATCTTAGGAATAAATCAGGACAGTAGAACAGCAACACAAGAAAACAACTGTTCTGGACGAGGCCATCATAACTCAGACTCAGCACCAAGTTATCCAAAAGGAACATTAAACTTTCCACTATCACCACAACAAGAACACACGCTTTCCCTTATAAGGTATTTTCAAGGGCACACAAGGCCTGTTGTGATAAAAAAAAAAAAAAAAATTGTAAACAGAACTGGGCTTCACCTCTAAATCTCCACAGCTATGCTTCACATGTTTGGCACCGGCAAAGTTCCCTTTTAAATTCTGAACTCCTGATCCTAAACTTTGACAATAAATAGGAGCAATTTGAAGATTGCAGATAAACACGTAAACATGTCTCACTTATTTAGCACAAGTTTAGAGATTGCCCATTCCTTCCAGTTTGCCTGTGAATTCCACATCTGCACTTGTAAAGTGAGTGATGCTCGCTCCCGTAGCACACGCATACTCACGCTGCTTTTAACATCCTTTAGCTTTGGCAGAATGTCCAAGGTGAAGCCGTCGGCCTGCCCTCGAGACCGATTCCCTCCGTTCATGAAGTTGCCAAAAGCCAGCACGAGGCCAAGCACCTGCAGTACGCTCTCACTACTTTTGAGAGTCTACAGAACACACATGCAAGATCAAGTTAAGATGGATTGAGTGACAGGAGAGGGAAAAAAAATGTGCTGAAAAAAGCCAGCGGTTCACCTTGCACACTCTCTGCAGGATTTCCATTTTGCGGACGATTAAGGTGATGCACTCATGGAAGGTTGATTGAAACAGGATGCAAAACACCCGCTCGGTGAAATTGGTGATTTGCGATAACTGGTAAAGAAACCTAATAAAAAAGGTACAAAAGTAGTTAAAACACAGTTTATTTAAGGGAAAATTGTTTATTTATTGTTTCAGGATGAGGGACTGACTCTTACTGTTCTGGCTTGTCAAGTGGTTTGGCATCACCCTTGTCTTGGACCGATTGTATGTGCTTTTTAATGCTTCCTATCTCATCATCTTGAGCTCTCTGTCAGGAGAAAAATGCAAGTTATTTTAAAATGAAAACATGTGGGATACAAATATGTGAAATAATTTGTAGAACAAACCTGCACTAAATATAGTCATAAATAAAAAGGGAATTTAAAATCCACATTTCAAAAAGTTGAATTAGTGGCCAATTCATATACTTTTATCACGTGCTATAAAAATAAGGAGCTCATCAATAAATAAATGTGTATGTGTGATTGTCTAACAAAAACAAAAAAAAAATCTTAACCAGTAGATGCATTTTATTCAATCTCTCAAAAAATAATCTTTTGATATCCATCTGTGACTGATTAACTTTTAGAGTCGGCCTGATTCAATACGGCCACCACAAGTGATTAGTCTTAACAAACACAAGAATATCTATAACTCAACTAAATTACAATATTGTTTGCCCAATAAACTTGTTTTCACATAAATCTAACTTAATACACTGAGAAAAAAAAGTACATACTTTTTCAGGTTACGTTCTAATACAAGCATATTTTCAAATCAAACACAAATATTGGATACCTTAAACATTACCAATGGGAATAAAATAGAGTTTAAGACTTTGTTTTTTTAGACTTTGTGATGTAAAGTAGATTTTTCCCCCCCTTTCTCCATCAGGCACACAGTATACCTTAGTATGAAAACCCTAAAACAAACAGGTTTTAGTTGATTGATGCTTTAACAGTTAGCTGAATGCATTGCTCATTTCAATTCACTCAAATTTCGAAATTTATTTTATTAAAACCATTTGACCTCCATTAAACTTTCTAAAAAAAAAGGTGAGGGTTATTTTATGTTTGAGCTTTAATACTTAAAGTAAGCAAGTAAGCAAAACTTGTTCAACTTGTCCATATAAGTTTCTAAAATGCTAAAATGTAGACGTTTGGCAAGTCTACATTCCTGACCATTATCCCTGCTGCCAGGCGCTGAACCACAGCTTTACACAAGGTGGTTTTGTAAAATGCAATTCAAAAATGCCCCTTCTTTTTTCACAAGGAGGCAAGGACAATAGATGCTAAGGTTTCAAAAGCAGATGGGCAAAACAATAAAACCATCCCCAGGAAGATAATGTAAACTCTCAGTCTCCCAGAGCCCACCGACCCTAAAAGTCTCGGTGCTCTGGCTTTTCCCTCCCTTCATTTTTTCCATCTCTTTCTCTCTGGAGTTCGGCCCCGGCATGGATCCTTGAAAAACATCAAACGGCAGCATCAAACGCACTGAAAGCCCGATTAGTATTCTACACACCGCTGCCTTGTGCCGGCGAGGGGCAAGCTTTCCTTCGCCTTCTCTTGAGATGTGTAAATATATTTAACACAAAGCAGATCCTTTTCAAAGGGCAGCAGTGGAGCCCAGCAGTGTTTGGTGTAATTGGGGACAAGTAGGCATTAGCGTGTGATCTTTGAATTGCTAGGGCATGTTGCAGCGGTTGTTAGCATGAGAAATACAGTCCCATGTGGAATATCGAATGCAAAAGGAGAGTTGGATGATATTTGTGATGCCAGGATCCAAGTAGCAGCCAAGTGGTACTCATTAGCCTGGTTCCTAGAGCAGCGTCTAAGGAGAGCCAGACAGAGCTTAATCACTATTTATGTCACTCAATTTTCAAGATTGAGATTCATGAGATTTATGGTACAGCAAGCTGCCAATGCAAAGGCCCCTAAAAGACAAATTGAACCATGTAATAAAGACTTATTAGAGCCCAGTAGTAAATTATGAAAACAAAAAGTACGAGGAGATCATTTATATATTGTGGCTGTAGCCGACTGCAGAGACTTTTAGCCACTGCAAGCTAAAAATGGAGCCTGAACTTCACACGCACCAGCCAGGGCCCAGATCATGGCTTGATATTGGGGTATTAGTGGGAGCAGTGTCCCACTATCACTCAGCCTTTTTTTTTTTTTTTTTTTTTTTAAATGGCAGTGACTTTGTTCAAAGGAGAGAAGTGGCCGTACTCTACAGTTCACAGACCGAGCGACTCTGCCTGCGCCTTTATCTGCACGCAGTACGGTATGTGCACATTTGTGCGGTTCGACATGTTTGTTTGTGAGCGTGTTTGTGTGAGTAAGGGGGAAAAAAAAAAAAGGATTGAGGGAGAGTAGTTTGTGATCTAGATCCTAACAGCGAGTGAGGGTGTAACCATTAGGAGCCCCTCACATTCCTCAAGACAGGCTGACTGTGCTGCCAACTGTGGTTTAGGGGGCTGGAGACCCACAGACAGGATGGAGTCTCGCAATACAAAAGAGAAACAATTTGGCTCCTTGACTCAATAACACAGCCTCAGGCCATACGAGGGGAAAAAAGGAGAGAGTGGCGGCGGTGGTAGCGGTGGTAGAGGGGGGGCTCGAAGTCTCAGGGCGAACAGAGAGGTTAGAAGACTTTTGATCCGAAGTTATGACATATCGCTTCATAACTGCAGCGCGTATCGAGTCATGGTCTCATTCCCATGATCAACATTAATAATATGCCTCTGGCAGCCAAAGGTCCAGGCTTCTCCTGTGTAGTGGTGCCAAGAAGCCATTCACAGGAATTTCACAGCATCTTAAAAATGCATCACTGTTAAGATGTGGAAAACATGCTCATTTTCATGTTCCATAATTTACTGCCTCGGACTTTAAAAGGGGGTCCTAAAATATTTTTTCTGGCCAGGGGAGATTGTTGAATATGTATTTACTGCACATAGGAAGCCCTATAGTCAAAATGGAAACAGTTTGAAAAAGGGCTGATGACAGCTCAGTAATTCTTTGCTAATATTGCTCAATGCAATGTGGTTAACCTGCAAGGCAGAGCTCAGAGTGTTATCTCCTCCCCCAATGAATAAAATAAAAAAAATATCATTTTTAATAAACCCTTTGTTACACAAACACTGGTACCTCATCTATTATTTTCCCTTTTCAGAAGTATTAAACCAAACTAATAATTTAGGGCACAAAAAAACATGTTTACTATGTAAAAGTCCTGGTTTCCTTCCAGAACAGACCTACACATGACTGACATTGTAGCCAAACAGCTCACATACCAGTTTGGTTTGTGGCTCGCCTGTTTATTTTGGTAACTAATACACACTTCCCTTTTGTTCGTCCCTTTTAAGTGTATCATGGATTAAGGACTCCTTAAATCTAAGTATGTTAAAGTTATTTTCTTGCAGATGAAGCAAATGATGCTTTGAGTCATGGACACACCATTCAAAGTGCATTTTCCACTTACAAAGTTTCATGCGGTAGTCTACAATAAAAGTTGTCATTTGTCATGTCCAGTATGAAAATAACCATCTGTCAAACAAACTCTTCCAAAATAGCATGTTTATTGCAAAAAAAAAAAAAAAGAAAAAAGTTTACAGCACAGTTTACCAGCACAGATATTGCAGTCAAAATTAGCCTCAGCTGTCAGTGGTGTTATTTGCAGAATTAAACTTGTTTTGTTGCTTAACACTCTGTGTTCATATAATCATGCATCTGCAGGAAAATTACAAAATGTATTTCACTTTGTGGTGTCTTTTTTTTCCCTGTAAAATTTCTACTGAACCTATTGACCTTGATTGTTATGCTTTTAACATAAGGATAGAAATACACGCAAAGTCGATATGTCATTTGGTCACAGTAAATTTTAACTGTGTAACTCAATAAATACTCACATTTTCATAAAGGGCTTGCAGAGTCTCCAAATCGACAACAGTGTTGTCCATATTTAGGACAGCTGCGAGCAGAAGACAAGGGTGACATGGTTAATGTTAAAACTAACACCAGGACATGTCTTGACATTTCTTTACCTTGAACTAACACCATTAACAAGCAAGAAATCAAACCAGCACAAACAGACCTCCTCTGTCAAAAGCAATAGATTACAACAGTTCTTTGGCTGACACACAAACCACAGAAAGACAGAGTGCGCGCTCAGATCAGGGTTTTCCTGCTTACGGAGCTAAAAAGGTAGCATAAAACCGGCTCAAAACTCACATATGCTGTATGCTCCGAGTTACTAATATCACATAACTATAGCACGCAAAGAGCCACATGCTAAAGCATAAAAAACAAAAGACTTAGAAATCTGTCAAAAAAGTGCAGTGATGTGTGTTTGAACGTCTGTGTTTGAATTCCTCGCGTCGCCTTTTTGTCTCGGCGCGAGGACCTGGCGCCCGCAAGCATTAATCCTTTGAAAGTAAATGTTTAAAGACAAACAGAGCCCAGGGGTCTGTGGTGTCGGGGCTGAGGTGTTGCTGTACACACAATCACCAAGCGAAGCAGTCAACACCTATATGTGCGTTTCATCATGCTGTAGGTGCTGAAATTATTCCGTGATTTGACGTGCTGATTTTTGCTCTTGAGGAGCAGGAGGGGGAACCATAACGCCAGAGAGGCTTTGAGGAGTGAACATTTAAGCTCAGTTTTCAAATGAAAGATCAAAAAGAACAATAGGATTTTGCAAAAATAGTGTGAAAAAAGAGGCATTCCTGAGTTTTTTTTCCCCCATTATGTAATGATTTAGCCTTTTTTTATTTTGTCACTTTTAAACCACATCAACACTTTCTTTTCCTAATTTGTTGATGTCACTTTGACTTTACATTGTCTTTCAAAGGCTCTACAGAAATAAATAACATCCTTTTTTTTCCCCCTCCGACTCTCCCTTTCTCCCCCCCAATTCTTTCGGTTTACACCATTTGGATTTCATTACCCATCAGCATCAGAGCCTGTCTGAGCTGTCCGGTTCGAGAAGAAAAGCTGTCTCGTCACTGTGACGTGGACCTCTCACGACCAAAAAAACCAGACCCATCTGCCCACGTCCATCCTACCACGGCACTCAACCCCAGCATGGCGCCGGCAACCACCACCCGAGCACTGTGACTGGCACTCCACAGCCTCACAGGAAGCAGACACTGCACGGAAGCGTCCTATGAGACATGCAGCGTGTCGGGCCAAGTCTGAGAACAAACAACAGCTGCGAGGAAAGTAGAGGAAAAATGTGTTGCGTTCTCTCTCTTGGTCGCAGAGCTGATATAAAACAAACCATAAAAAAAAAAAAGTTTCAATGATTCATAAAGTTGTTTTTCTTTCAATCTGTGCTTTCCAAAATAACAAGCTTTGCTAGTAAATGGGCTTATGAAATCAAAAGGGAGCACAATTGATTCCCATTAAACTGAGATGATCACAAAGCTTTCATGAATGAATCTTGAAGTTTTCGTAAACAAATTGTTCTTCGACTCCTAAATCAGCTTAAACCTCAAACGACACAAAAAGGCATAAATACATCTCAGGGAGACAATAGCATCTCTAATATGCTGTCTTTTGGGCTTCGTGCTTTTCATTAAATTCTATTTATTTTGTTTGTGGAAGGCAGCAGACTTCACACTGTTATATATTTTGTTTTACCACCAAGACTTCCTCTCCACCTTGATCTCATTCTTTAAGCTAAACTTAGCCTTTCAATTAGTGCTAATTGTACATCACTTCAAAACTGTCCTAACACAGGAAACGGATGACAGTGCTGATGAGACTGGCCCTCGCTTGCCCTCCCATCCAGACCTGAGATGTATGCGTCAAACACATTAAAGCTGAAGACTTGGTACATAAGAACACCTAAAGACAGCACGGCTTTAAAAGAGGTAATAAACGCTCCACTGTTCCCCAGAAAAGATGGGGAAATGAGGGAAAGTGTTTGGACACAGGGATGAGCGAAGACTAGGGCGCAATCAGAGTGTAACTAAAACAGGAAGACTGTCTGTTCCCATCAGCGTCTCTGCAATGACTTCACCTTAACAAAGCTGCCCAGACAAGATGATGACAACTCAGAGAGAGATGGAGAGCCGCAGAAAAACATGCTGTGGGTGTTAAATGGGGAGAGATTACGATAAATGTGAGCAAGGAAAACCAGAGGGGAGGAGAATACCGAAAGGATTAACTGCTCAGATGCTTTTTACCATTATGACATGTGATGAAGCAAGATTCTAACGATAGTTTTGGTATTGCAGAATCTTATATACAACCCAAAAAGCTAAAATAGGAATTGGATCATAAACAAATTAGGATGCTAATGCACCCAAACTAAAAAAAAAAAAAAAAACTTCTATACATAGACATTAATTTCCAGTTTGCGTGCAATTGTTTTTACTTTTGCATTAAAACTTTATTGCATAAAGTAAGCAGCTAAGGAGCATTTATTTTCTACAAAAATGAAGAATTTAGTTTCATCAGAAATGCCTGCATTGCTGATTTTAAGCTTTAAAAAGAAGCTGCATGTCACTATCCAAAGTGGTGTCCAAAATTAAAGTTAGGAACCCACCTTGGATTGTGAAACATCAAGTGGTGGATCTGGAGATTATCTCAAGATGTAAAAGAATTCAGTACTGATCAGTAAAATGTTTTTTTTCTTCTTTTTTCATGCATTCATTGCAAGAAACAAAAAAAACTAAATAAAAAGATGAAAAGCAGTAAGTTGGTTGTTAAAGCTGTCTGTGTTCTCATCTTTGTCTTTAACTGGCCTATTGTTTTATATAAGAAGCTGGGTCATCAGTATAGTTGATTTAGTTTGTAGGATAAACACTGGTTACTCAGGTTTATGAAGGTAACTTTTTGACCTATAAAATGTAGTCAAGACTAACTACTGATGGTCAGTTTGTAAATAGAAAACCAGACCAGGAGAATGGAAGTTTCAGTTATGATCTAAAGTTTAGGTTTAAATCTGGTTTTCAGTCTTCAGAAAATACAAATTTTATGTTGTATTAATCCCAAGAATTTAGTAAAATGCTCTTCATTTTGTTGGAAAATGCATAGTTTTCAGTGGATGAAAAATTTACAGAGGTGTACCCGTGGACCCCCCCCCCCCCCCCCAGAACTGCTTCACTCCACATCTGCTCATTAACATGAACAGGTGTTCCTCATTGCTGATAATAAAGACAAAACTAATTTGTTATGTAAATGGATATAAATTGTCAGTGAAATTTGGAAAATTGCACAAGAGGCACCACCATTGTTTTACAAAGTGCAAACACATGAAGTTTTTCCTTTAATACTTGTATTGGTATTTTATGTTTGCTGAACACGACAGATATAGTCATAGTTATAACCACATGTTACTCACCATTCTGTATATCCTTCATGTCAAGATGAATGCTGGACATCAGGATACCAACAGCCTGTGAACGCTTGTTGCTCAGCAGTTTCGCCACCTAAGAGAAAATGCAAAGAAACAGCAGCAGGAAGGGTTACAGCAGGTCACATTCAAAAAAGATGCTAACGTTTCAAACCATGTTCAGAAAACACAAAGTACACAAAAGCACCAAGAATTTAAAAAAAAATAACGCTGTGATTATCATTTACCATTGTTCTCTAATTCTCTGCATCCATCATATTTCCATCAAGTGATTAAGAACTTACAGATCACCGAGACAAGAGGATTATTTTTTATGCAGAGCGTGATCGTATGAGTTCACTTTCTGGAACTGATTAAACTGAGACTTTCACAAAGTTTTGGATGAGATTATGGTTGATGTAATTAAACAGTGTAGGATTATTTCATCTTCTTTTCCCCAAAAAAGGAAACAAGTTCATTCAGTTCAGAATAGTGAAAACAACCGAGACAAGATTAAAACACCTGAACAAGTTACTGTATGACCTAATAATGGAATAATAGCTTCCTTTTCTGAAAGCGTCAATATACATTATTACCTCCATCCCTGTGTGATATGCTGAACTAAAGCTTGTCTGAGTAAGCAAAAGTGTGTGCTGGGATGCAAAGTGGTAAATGGACAGCACAGGAAACCCAAAGCCTACTGAGATCCAGACAGAACGCTTCCATTGAAACCAGATCAGACAGACCACAGACCTCTTAAACATACAGGAAGTTATATCACCAGGCCCCAAATGTCTGTTTTCCTGGACCCAACCACATTTTCAACGAGCGGGCTGACTGAGACGTGATGCTGACTGCTGAGCCTGTGAGATCTATAGGAGAGGGTGACTGATAAAAGACCAGCACCAAAAAAAAAAAAAAAGCATTACACGTTTTGTCAGCTGATTTGACTGTAAAAATAGGCCTAAAGCACATTAAAGAGAGTTTATCTCTGCATCATTCTGAAATCAAAATGCCCCAAAAATCTTTCAAAGTCGTGTTTCATAATGAAACACAGCTGAATCTATGATCTAAAATATTTTTTGTGGCAAACCATTTTAATAAAACAACCCCAAAAGATTAATCTAATAAGAGTCTCATGGGAGCCATGTGTGTTTAAGCTTTTTGGCTTAAAGAAATCCTTTAAGTCATTATAATTATATGTTGATTCTTTGATCAATTAATCATTTCAGGGTTAGTCAATATCACTCCCATACAGCTCTGAATCACAAATAAAACACTTTCTTGTGGCACAACTTCGTCTCCGAAAAGCTGAAAAGACGACATGACAGTTTAGAACTTTGCAAAAAATAGGAATCACATGACCAATTTGTCACTTAAGATCAGAGCTAAACTAAAACTCTGCATATTTTCTTCTGGAGTTTACAAAGTTACAAGTCACCAGTGTATTTATATGTATTTATCACCACATCCACACTTCCTAAAAACATTTTAAAGATGCTTTATGTGACACTTTTGAAATGTTTTGAAAATCTGCACAACACTCAGGTATTTATAAGCGCTTGAGAAACTGATGACAGCTGCACTTTATTCTTGAATGTCACTTTGTTTTTTGACTTGTGCCATTTTAAAGTGTTCGTGACGTCAATTTTCTGTAATGCATATGAATGCATTTTTGGAACACTGATTGAATGTACCAAAGGTTTCACGCCATTGAGATGAACAGTTGTTGAGATTTTCACATGTGAAGTAACTGGAAGTGATAAAGGGGAGTTTCATGTGAACAGACCATTGCTACAACAACTAAAAGACTGTAGAAGAATCTGATTTGTCTTAATACCTCCGCCAAGGGAGGAGGTAATGTTTTGCGTCGCGTCTGTGCGTCCGTCTGTGCGTCTGTGCGTCCGTCTGTGCGTCTGTGCGTCCGTCTGTGCGTCTGTGCGTCCGTCTGTGCGTCCGTCCGTCAGTCTGTGCGTCCGTCCGTCTGTGCGTCCGTCCGTGCGTCCGTCCGTGCGTCCGTCCGTGCGTCCGTCCGTGCGTGCGTCCGTCCGTCTTGTATGATTCCTCAGAAGTTTGTATGAGTCTTATTAGTTTGTGCTGAAACGCAGCTTCAACCACTCGCTTAAAAAAAAAAAA
>JAUBOC010000089.1:14524652-14537542 GCA_032275365.1 Anablepsoides cearensis
TTTCCTCTCCTTTTGCGCATGAACTCGGGATGTAATAGGTGGCGGAGGTATGCACTCTCTGAGTGCTTCTAGTTATTTTGAGTTATCAGAGAGTTGAAGAGTCAGGGTTTAAATAATATAGTTTCAATAAACAATGATCTTCAATGAGTTCATTTAAAGAGTTCCCCTTTGATGTCACTTCCTGTTTCCTGTTTTGACTGAGCCAAGTTCAAAAGAAAATATGTTATTTATGTGACAAAATGGGTAAATCAAGTGCCAAGTTTCTTAGACATTAAGAGGTTTTCTTTGACGGTTTGTTTGAAGGATATGTATATCAGAGGTATATCAAACTCAGATAGCAAAGATAAAATGTTACTCAAGCATTCTTTTAACAGAATTACCAAAAGTCTTTAAAATATAAATCAAAAACACAAAAAATGTGATACAGTATATCTATTCTGCTATTCAAAAAAACAGAAGCTGTGTGATTTCAGATATGCACATTCTTAAAACAAAGCTCATTATAGGTATTTTTTATCCTGTGTTTTGCAAGCTGCAATTTATTATCCAAGTCTGGACCAGAAATAGATCACATAAGGCAATACTGAAACACAATTACTCATTTCACCTCAGTGTTAGAAGCACAGCAGCATGAGAGCTCTCCCTCAAACCTGTATTGCAAAAAGGTTACGTTAACACTTGACATGCTGCACTGACAGCAGTTCTTGACATCTATTACTTATGTCAGCAGAGGCCTTTACAACGGCCAAGTGATGACGTCAAAGCTGCTCTCTAGTGGCAGCTCTGAGGATGATGTGTCCCTTCTCATTTAAAAAAAAGAAAAGCAAAAGATTCACAGCAATCTGAAGGTTAGGAGTAGTTGTGAGAGAAGAAAATATGATGGACAAGGTCTAAAGGTGGGTGCTGCTCAGCTGGACGTAAATGTTCACTTTAAAATTGGGGTCAGTCTCTGTTCTGGTTTCTATTCTTTTTTTTTCTTCAGAATTTTCTCTTGAATAACCAAAGCAATTCAAAATAAGCATTGCACAGATCTATTTATCACCAATTGTATTTTACATTCAGATCCAGTCACAACATAACATGAGAAACTTTAGCTTAAACTCTATTTTTGGGGTGTCATATTTTGTCATTTTGCAAGATCAAACTTAAAACACAAATAAACTCACAGCTTTAAATGCTACAAATATCTTCATATAGGGTTGATATGTAAAAAGCCAATGGGTCGAATGTGTTTTGGTTCACAAATAGTTATATGAAGGTTAAAATGGCAAAATGTTTGGTTTTACTTTTAATAAGCTCAACTTTTGATAAGCTTGTTAATCAAATTGCTAGAGCTGAAGCAGAAATAACTTAGTCTTCTGAGTGACTGCAGCCAAAGCCATGACGGGGCAGAGTATAGTCTAGCGCTACTCAACCTTTTTGCCCCCTCACCAGATGAGGAGAGCAACCACAGCGCAAACTACTGAGATAGATTGAACTTTGATACAATCTTGGGCAGGGAATGTTGGGTTCAGACAGAGGACAGCGCTCCACCTTAGCAGAATCTGACAACAGTGACCTTTAACTTTTACTTAAAGCTAGTCTATTTTATGACTGACATTATTCCAAGCAAAAACAGAGTTTTAAGGAAAAAATCATTTCAAATTTTGACCCCAAAATAGCTCAAAGATGGGGAAACGTTGGAGCATCTAAAATACCAAATCTATAAGATTGAACATGTCATTTTTTTAGACAATCTTCTAAACACCTGCGAAGAACTGAGCTCCAAAACAAAGAGCTTTATTAACTCTGATAAAATAAAAAATGTGGAATGTTCTACTGGCACAAAAGGTTGCCAATGTAATTTCTGAACACCAGCTGCCTCTCGGAGCTTAGGACCACACAGATTGTGCTTCAGTGTACTGTTGCCACCTGTAGGGGTTCAAGCTTGCCCTTTTACTTTTATGTTTAGGCCAGGGATAGCCTTTAGACTCGTGTAGTTTTATCAAGTAATGATATTATTTAACTCTTCTGATGAGGCACAAGCTCGCAATTCACTGGTTAAGCCTATAGGTGCTTAATTTATGTAGACTGTTTTTTTTCCCCCCAGGCAACCATTTTTATTGAATTCTCTCACGTACAGATTGGGGCAAAGCTCCACACTTGCATATAGACTCAACCATGTTGTGAAAGTTGTAATCTCTTAATTTCTGTTGTTTCTTAGGGAAAATACACAGTCCTTTAAATAATAAAAGGTACATACTGATGATTTGAAGATAAATCACTGATCTACACCCAAATATTCAACACAAAAGTAAATCAGGCAGCAGATCTTCCTGACATAAGCTTATAGCTAAAGAAACCACCAACATAAAAACACGACCAGCTGAAATCAGGGATGATAAAAAAGCAAAGAGATGCTCTCCTCCTTGGTTGGACTGGAGAAGGTTTCTTTACCATTGTCAGCAGCCATTTATGTCTTGAAGAAACAGGGCAATGGAAAAAATAGCAATCTCAAGAAACTGCCAACCAGCTTACATGACTGGTAAACAAATTATCACAGACACACCTGTGTACATTGAATCTCAGCATGGATTTCTGGACACACTCCATCTTGATTCAAACAGATCAAATACTTGTTGACTGCACAACCACACATGATCTTATAAACCATAGTAAGCTTGCTTTTCTAAAAAAAAATATCCTTGCTTTCTTACGAGCACAATTCTTCAGACATACTGAAATGAAAGTAGTCTACATTATGTCTAGAACCTACAGAGTATTAGGGCCACAAAATGATTTTTTTTTATTACGAGATTAAAATCATATGAGAATAAAGTCATAATATGAGAATAAAGTTGTAATATTACAAGAACCTTTACACATAAAAGCATTCTTCCCACTGCATTAAAATGAGGAACGTTGAGCAACTTTTGAAGTTGTTCTTTAGTTTCAAATAAAATAAATACTTTATCTTTTGGCACATTAGCATCAAATTATCAGTAGCAGGACAATTGTGCAAACCACTATATCAAACTGAAGCAAAAAAATAAAAAAAAAAAAAAAAAAAAAAAAAAAATCAGGAATGGAAAATGGATGGGTCATGTAAGATTACAACATTAATCCTGTAATATTACGACTTTATTTACGTAATTTTACAACTATTCTCATAAAAAAATCTCATAGTGTCGCCCTAATACTCAGTAGTAAGTTGAGTCTGCAACCTTTACAATCAAAAGAGACATTTGTCTCACTGATAAAACGTGTTGAGCTGCAAATCATGTTGAAGTGTTGGTTTCTGGCCAAATACAGTGACATTATACAACTAAAAATAAAGTGAATTAAAAAAATATATATATTTTTACACTTAAGGATAAACAAATACAATATTCATGTAAAAAAATATATATAAACCAGAACACATGCAATTCAGTATAAACCTATTGTTTAGTTTTTTTCTCCTTTTACATTGTTATCTAATGAATTCACCAAACTTTTTCTCAGCAACTTGTTTTATAGGTATTATAAAAAGTTCCTGATTGATTTGGGAAAATAACAAATGGAAAAAGAAAAATAGTCATGCTGTTAGGCTGGAAGGTGGATTATTGAAGTATTTACCAAACTAATATGATGATGATCTATGATCTAATCAACATATTTCACTTCTTGTTTGTAGTATGGAACACATATTTACAAACAAATGTACAGAAAAAATGCTAACGCTAACCTAAATCCATGTTAGTTTTGGTCAAAGCTTTACAGAGCCACAGGTTGAAGGCCTTGCTTGCAACCTTTCCATGTATATTTCTTATTAAATTACACTAGTTTTGAGGTATTTTTCATTAGTGATGAAGGGTCAAGTTGAATAAAAGTTTAAGATGCATCTTAGTTTTAAATTTATCAGTTCACATAAACTAAAACATTTCCCAATAATGTTTATTCCGAAGACAAACATGTCATTGCTGCAGAAACTACAGAGGATTCCCCCAGAGATTCAATTAGATTGGTAAAATGCTCTTCCCTTGAGCAGCAATTTGTGATTTTAACACATAAATTTGAAGAACAGCACATCAATTTAAAGATCATGACAAGAGCAACTATAAACTGTAGATCAAATGACTGACTTGGAAATTTGATGGCGTGACATAGTGTACTGAGGGAGAGAACCAGTCTGGCTATTAAACCAAGCCATACAGAAAGCACAATGGGGAGGAACCACACCGTGAAATACAACTCCCAAGCTTCTCTTTCCTTCACTTATTCCCCTTCCCACTCTCTCTGAGCAGTCATCATGGTCATAAGGTTTCCTCACCGCACGCGAGTCTTTGGCTCCGTGCCACTAGATGGTCATGAGGGAGTCGGTTGGGAGCCAGATCTCACACCACATAATAACTGTCTGGCTGCAGCAGTTCCTCCTGTCACTCAAAGTGGCTCTGGGAGCGGCAGTGAGGAGAAATGGAAAGGAACGGGGCACAGGATTGAAAGTGACGGCTGGGACAGGCCTAAAGAGTGCCAAATCTAGGAATACACACACACCTGAATATAAAAATATAGATATATACCAAAACATAGCACAAAGGATAAACAGAAATAATCACATACCTGTTTGGCTTTTGATTTGCTGATTGTGTCTGAGATTGGCTTCTTCTTTTCTTTAACAGCATTTTTGGAGAACAGATCCATAAATTCTTCATAATTTATGGAAGGTTCCTCAATTTTTTTCCACACTAGTGGTCCAGTGTTTCTAGAGGTAGGATGAAAGATAAATTACTACTTAAATAGGAGAAGCTTAATCTGCCATTCTGTGGTTAAAAAAGTACATTCAAACAGTTTTATGAGTACTCGTTTGTCATCTTTTGCACGGTAAAACTCCAAAAGTTGTAAACTTGTCAAACCCAACTGCCAACAAATTCAGTATTAAGTTCCTAAAACTTTCAATGAAATGAAGAAAAGTATTTTTAGACTTTTATGCAGCTACATTTTTCCAAGCCCTAATAGGGGAAAAATAACAAACAAAACAAAAAAAATGTTCAAGTCGAGTCTCTGCTGACCACTACGCCTGGACTGCATCGCTTTTATTTTCCACAAGGTTAGCATCTCTGTTACCATTCACAGCATGTGGCTGATCTTTATCTTAAGTGGACAAGCTTCCTCTCAAATCTCTACTGTTCAGAAAATACTTTTGTGCAAATGATCCACATCTATCTCCGCTCGCGGCGTGTCCTTACTTCTTGGCGTGCAGCTGTATGCGGGTCCAGTAGAGTGGCTTCATGGGCTTGGGGGGCTCGATCATGGGTTTGGCAGGAGCAGCTTCCTGAATCATCACTGAGGGAAAGGGACCTAGAGGAGGTGGAGGGCCAAAACCTGGAGGCGGGGGAGGAGGAGGACGGGCGACCACTCCTGTTGGAGGAGGTGGGGGTGGCGGTCCTGCACCAAGTAAAGGAGGTGGAGGTGGAGGTGGTCCAACACCTGGTGGTAGAAAAGGTTGTGCACCAGGTAAGGGAGGTGGAGGTGGTGGTGGAGGAGGTCCAACACCTGGTGGTGGAAATGGTTGTGCACCAGGTAAAGGAGGTGGTGGTGGTGGAGGGGGGGCACCTCCTGGTGGTAATGGAGGGGGTAAGCTTAGAGAGGGGGGAGGGGAAGGACCTGGTTGGCTGCTGACTTGCTGCTTCTGCTTGCAGGTGCACACAAAGTTCTCTGCAGATTTGGGAGCAGAGGTCGGAACCAAAGACGTGCCGTGTCCAGATCCTTCATTCAAAGGCACGGTGAATTTAACCCCTTCCTCTACCGGTGAGGTCTGAACAGACACCTCCTGGTGCCTCCTCTCCAGTTGCTCACTCCTCGTCTGTGAAGTTCTGTGAAGGGCATTGCCAAGAGCTCCCGTCTTTTCCTCGCTGCTCTTTAACAAAGAGGCCTGCTGGGCCTCTAACCCGGCAATCTTGTTCCGCAGGTCATCAACCGTCTTCTCTAGCTGGGGCATCTGACAACTTTCGTCCTCCGAGGACGACTGTCCTGCCTTCAGCATGCTAGATTTTGTCTGTCAACAAAACATGAAACAGACAAAACAAAGGGGGTAGAAAAAACATCTTAAATGAACTGCTAAACAGCACAAATAGTGCATTATAAAAAGTGAATATGCATCATTAATCAAATAATCTACAATCCCAAATCTAAAAGGACAGAGTGCAAAACACAAAACAGTACAATAAATGCAAATCATTTTCAACTTACATTCAATTGAATACACAAATACAAGATATTTAATGCTCATACGAATAAACATGTGAACAACTGAACCTTTCATGGATGCACCCTTTATACCCAATTATGATTAACATCTTTCCAATTAACCTGTTCGTGTTTTTTGCACATTTTTCAACTTCCCCAGTCTTTTGCTGCCCCTGTCTCTGGCTTTTTTGGAACATGTTGCAGACATCAAAATCAAAATGAATGAATATTTACCATAAAATACAACTAAATTGATTTGTTTGAACATTAAATATCTTGTCTTTGTAGTGTATTCAGTTAAATATAGCTTGAAAAGGATTTTCAAATCATCATATTGTATTTTAATACATGTTTTTACACAATGTCCCAACTTACTTGGATTGTATATTTAGAAATGTACCTAATAATCTGGGGCTTTTATTTATTTACCAAAAGCTACTAAACATTTAAATACAATATAATGAGTTTGGCAACAAAACTGTTAAATGAGAAAAGGTCAAATGAAGTTGAAGTGATGTCTAGACTCTATCAGATCTCTGGCTCCTTAACTGGTCAAATCAAGGATGAGGGGATATAAAGAGATTTGACTCCAAAGACAGGGAGTCTTACCTGGCTCCCACATAGGGAGGCTCTCTGTCCTTTTTTCATAAATTCCCAAGATGAGATGAAATGTTTGATCCTAAGAATCCCTAGCAATTTTTTTTTTTTTTACTATTCTAGAAAACAGGGTGCTCCTCTTGGACAATTTTATATTTTTTCTCAGAGTAAGTCTGACCTCTAGTGGACAGAAAATAAATAAAACTTACAACTCAAATCATGCACAGTATTCAAAGATTTATAAGAGTTGGAAATATCCCTGAATAATTAGAATGGCAGTAATAGATATATTAATTTCATATCATCACTAATATTTATAAATATATTGCAGTACCTATGTTTTGTTCTTCTTTCTAAAGTGTTTTTTTAACCCTCAAATAACAAATGAGCATATAAAATAATGCACCAATGAGTTGTAGGGGTGTAACCAACCTGAAACTGCAGCCCACCAGGTGACTTGGATGATGATCGATGCAAAGGGGATCTCAAACCTCTGCCTGTTGATCGGCCCCCATAGAGGTCCCATAAGTGGGAGGAGACTGGCAGGCCTACAGATGCCCAGGTATACAGCTGCTCTTCCTGTTTACAATTCCAAATACAAAAATGAGTATCTTATTTACACACATATACTCTTTGATACACATTGGAGTCTGTACACTCACCATTTACTCCACACAAGGTCTATTTGTGGGTCACAGTGAAGATAATAAAACAAGAGTTTCCTTCCTTTCATGAATTCAAAATCAATCCTGAAGCAATAATCAGTGTTGGGCAGGTGGTTACATTTTATTTTAGGAATGTGAATTTTAGGATAGAGAACCATTACAGTGAGATCTGATTCTTGATGGCACCTCAGTTATTCTTAGTCAAGATGAATAATACAGAACTCGGGGGCAAATCTGGAGCGGGGCAAGTCTGTCCAATCCTGACACGATGAGCTGTTTGCTGGAGAAGAGCAGGCTGAGCTCATGGCACGTGGAGCCGTTACATAATGTAGTCAGCAGATGGTTTACGCAAGCATGAATGTGTATTTTGTGTCTGTGTGCGTGTGTGTGTGTGTGTGAGAGAGTGAGGGAATTTGTCAGAGGGAGTGCAGTTAATCCAACCCTGCAAGAAAACCCCACCGCTTGTCTCTCAGGCAGGCCTTTTGTAAATGAATGGACGAGTGCCTTTGACATCATGCAACTGTGTCCACGGGCACGTTCTACTTTAAAAGCAACCTGTGTTAAATGTGCAACAGAAACAGGATGCTACATTTGAGAGCTCTAAATATACAATAAATAGCTTTTATTTTCTATTTATTGATTTTTGAGTTTGTGTCCATCTTTTGAATCATTGCAGTTATTGCATTAACATCTAGGGAAAATATCTAAAACCATCCAATAGTCGTACTGAATTACTGTTAATATAAATTGTTAAAACAAAGTAAAAAGTTTTGAAAGAAAGAAAAAAAAAAATCACATGTCTCCCACTAAAAAAATAAAATAAAAATAAATAAATAAAACATTTACCAAAGAGAAATACATGTGTCAGTTTATATCTTCTCATTTAAGAGTGTTTTTATAAATACATCAGTGTAATCAATTAGGAAACTTTATGTTTCAGAAAATGGTACTGGTTAACTGAGCAGGTGAATTTGATGCCATTAGGTTTTAGCAAAGTATTACTGCAGTGAAGAATGAAATGTTCGGTCACATGGTTGCCCAGCCTACATGCATCACTGCTTTTGAGGAAATGGAATTAACTCTCTCCAACATGAACCATGGGTTACATATTGCTGAATTATCTTCGCACCATTACACGTAAGATGTAATTGCAAATTAATTTTTAGGTTAAAGTATGCATGTTATATGAACACATTGTCTTAAACATTAACTCAGGTGACATAAAATAAATAAAAAAATCTGTTGAAATGGAAAAGTGGTACATTGCATTTTCCAAAATCTGAAATAGTTCTTAAAGTGTGTGGATGTCACCAGACCCTAAAGCAGCAGGCTCCTTAAAAATTTGAAATTAGATCCTCTGCACAATTCTGATATTTTCAGCCAGCATGAAATGTGTGTCATGAATTTTTAAAACAAGAAAGAAAGTGTGAGGACAGAAGTCTTACACTGAAGACTGCCGAGACGGTCCCGTCACTGTGATGTTCGGTGGTGCTGTCACTGAACGGGTGCAGCAGACCGTGGCCCAGCATTCGGTGACACAGTTCCTTTGCTTCCTCCTCTGCAGACCCGTCTTCATGACACAAACAAAGCCTGTCTAACAGAGTGCGACCTGACAACATAAGAGAGAAGAGGATACATCTGGTTAAAACAAAATTTTAACAGGGTGGTTTATGAAAATCACCACAATGACACAATTTGATCCAACCTGAGATTTGCATGTTTCAGATTTATATGTGGTAATAAAACACCTACACGTGTGAACTTTGCTCACACATTATTACGCAGACTAAAATGGTGCTAATTGGGATATGCAAAAAATAATAAAAAATCACGACACCTAAGTTGCCACAGAGTACAACAAACTTTCACCTACATGGACTTGAATTTATTCATTTTTTTCTGCACTTTAATAATCTGGACATAACTGAAATAAACAGATATGTGGGTTCATTTTTGGTGTAGATTTTTTTTTCCTTTTTTGATTTCAAATTTTAAAATGCTGAGTTATAAAAACTGGCCAACTTGGTAGCTTTGGTCTGATTCTCTGTACTCAATCACAGAACATTTGTTGGACATTTCCTTTCTTTTTGTAAACTATGTAATTAAATGACTTGCGATCCTGTACACCCAAATTTAGACCTGTTCAACAAGACTTAAGTCAGTTATTGATTGTTTTTTTAATTATTATTTTCAAAGAGTCACCTTACGTTTCATGCTTTGGATTAAAATTTTTATTCCATCAGCGAATATTTGTTCTTTTTGTGCCCTGTTTTTGACAGTCAAACAAATCAGTTCTGCCTCTCCTCTCCATCTCAAGGAGCCAAATGTGACCTGAAAAAGTCACTCAGTTGTTCATAATCTTAGATGTGTTGAACTTTTATGTGACTTCCCTAATGACAGATCATGCCCGACAGAAAAAGTGAAGTTAGAATTCAGTGTTGATTTATAATAATTATGTATCTCATGCTTAAAACAAGGTTTAGCTGATGAAATGCAAATTAATCGTGTGTGTTGCAGAAAACCCATATGCATTGGGCATACCCAAAAGCACATTGATGTGCTTGCTTTTTTTTTTTTTTTTAATATATCAGGCCAAAGGAATCAGCATTGGGGACAGTGAATGAGAGCTGAAAGACCAGCTGAGACAGGCCTAACAGCAAGGAGGATGGTGGCGTGACATTGTGTCACTAAACTGAAACTGGCCTCTGATTTAGGAATAAGTACTCTGAAGACATGTCTTGGTAAAGAATTAGTTTGTTGTTGTTTTTTAATCATTATTTCTGCATAAATAGTTGTGTTTTGATTTTAAAGATCAGTGGACCAGACTTATAAATCAGAATGGCAATGATGTGTTAATAATGCTATTGGATCATGTTGCTGTTTATCGTTATGAGGCTTTAAAGAACTCACCAGTGAAGACATCCAGGTAGGGCGCTGTTGACGAGGAAGTCTTCCTCCCATGAGCTCTCTTGGACCCCAGTGTCCAATAAGTCCCACCTGTAAAGCTCTTCTCTGAAGTGTCTAGCCCTGAGACTTTGGCCACACCAGTCTGGTTTTTCTCCAATTCTTCTACGTCTGCAGAAAGTCCACCAATGGACGAAGACCTCTGCTTCCACCTTCCAGTCTCTTCGGTTGGGCTGGATTCCAAAGCAGCACAAATAACATCAGTTTTCCTTGGAACATTGGGGCTTGTAAGAGGGGAACCAACTGGAGAGGTGAGTTGCCTGGTTGTGGTTTTAACATAAGAGGGGTGCACTGGAGGGTAGAGCTTGACAGTGGAGGGAGAGCTGGCAGATGGCCTTCTAGGCTGAAAACCAGCTGGATTGTCTGCGGTTAAATGACTGATTGACATGCTACTTTTTCTCCGTGTAAGGGAACGGAAATCTTGCTTCACACAGTCGTCTTCATCCCTCTCAATAGAAAAGTCCATACTATTCGCTCTCTTGGGAGTCCTAGTTTGTGCCCTCGTCAACACAAGATCCAAGCGGACAGATGGTACACATGGGTTTTTGTTTTGTGCCTCACAAGTCTGTTGACTTTGCTGTGGATGCAGATCGGGACTGTCCAGCTCATCCTGGGGCTCCTCAGCACTCTCAAATGAAGTAACGGTCGCAGTAGTGTCCTGGAAACTGTAGGTGCTGTTAGTTTTTGGAAACATGCTGCCGCTGCTTCTCTCTGTGTCTGGAGCAGAAGATGGTGGACCACTTTCACTGGATGAATGTCTTGATAAAGGCGTGCTACTTTCGTTCTCTTGTTTACCATTGTCATAACCAGCAGACGAAAAGAACTGCTCCTCATTCTGATTAGATAACGTTGGCGATATTACTGTCTTAGAAACTTCACTCACCTCGATCAACCCTGCCGAGAAAGATCTGGGTACCGCTTCTAGCATCTTGCCACTGACTATGCCTTGGTTCTGAATGGCCTGCTGGATGTCAGAAAGTAGATCTTCTGTTTCTGCAGCTGAGTGGAAACTGTAGAGGTCAGCGTCCGATCCAGAGCTTGTTTTTCGGCCAATCTCCTCCATAGTCTGGTGACCTTCTGCATTCAAATGACTTAGATCCTCTTCAAAATCTGATAGCATCTCATCAGGTGACAGGCTTGTCTCCAGGCCAGGCTTGAACTCATCCTTGTCAACAAGTGCTGATCTCCCATCTTCCAACATGTCCTCCTTGGACAAACCTTTCATTTTGGATAAACTTTTCCGTATTTTTATGCCAGAAAACACCGAACCTTTTGAGTCCGCCTTTGATTTCTTCTTACTGTGTTCTCCTTTTTTGCTTATCTTGTTGTTGGACTTTTTTAATTGTTTATCCACTTCTCTCTCATCAGCTTCATTCTCACAGTCGCCATCCCCCGCTGCTCCAACACTTCCTCCTCCTTTCTTCTGCTTTGTTTCCTGGCTCCCCATGTTCCTAAGCAGGCGGACACCCTTGGCTATAAGGCCATGCTGTTGGGGTCGGGGCTGAAATGCCTGGGTTTCCTTCGGAGCTGCTGCTTCTTGGTTTGACAGAGCTCGCTTGGTGCTAGCTAGTCCCTGTTGTCTGGCCGGCACAGATGAAAGCAGCTGTGAGGATGATGCTGGCTCCCCCAGCCCTGCTGATGCTGATGATGAAAGGAGGAGGAGACTGGCACTGACAGCTACGGGCTCTCCCCTCCTCCCTTGCGCAGCCTCACTTATCCTCTGATCCTCTCTCTCATTTAGCCCCTCCCTTTTGTTTCCATCTGCTTGTGCCGACTCCGCTGTCTTGCATAACGGGATGCTGATCGAGCGAGCGAGCCGCTGATGCTCTGGGATTTGCTGCCCGGCTCCATTTTCAAACCTACTGGGATGAGACTGCCTAGGACTCTGCTGTTGGTTCTCTAAAATGCATTGTTGTTGATTAAAAAGCGAGTGCTGTTTATGAAGGATGTGGGTGACACTGCTCTTCCTCCTGCCTTTGAAGGTGCTGGTAAAAAAGCTCTCTTTCAGAACAGGAACTTGAGTCTCCACTGTTTTAATGCTGTCCATTATTGCTGCTTTGGCTTCACTCAAAAGGGAGCAGATATGCAAAATCTGTGGCAAAGGAAGACATCAGAATCACAATTTCTTCTGAATATATAATTGAGCATAAGGGAATACATGTAACATACAGTGGGGAGAACAAGTATTTGATACACTGTTGATTTTTCAGGTTTTTCAGGTTTTCTCACTTGCAAAGCATGTAGAAGACTGTAATTTTTATCATAGTTACTCTTCAACTGTGAGTGACGGAATCTAAAACAAAAATCCAGAAAAATACAATGTATGATTTTTAAATAATTAATTTCCATTTTAGTGTGGGAAATAAGTATTTGATACACCAGAAAAACCTTTGTTTGCAATTACAGAGATCAGACGTTTCCTGTAGTTCTTGACCAGGTTTGCACACACTGCAGCAG
>JAUBOC010000089.1:14537642-14548872 GCA_032275365.1 Anablepsoides cearensis
TCTACATGCTTTGCAAGTGGGAAAACCTGAAAAATCAACAGTGTATCAAATACTTGTTCTCCCCACTGTATATATTCAGACTTAGCACTTAGTTTTTTTAAGTTTCCTGACAATGTATTTATTTCTTGACCTCAAAGCTTTTGGCAGCGTTTCCTTCGTTTCTTTAAAACTACATATAGTTAATATGGAATCGCTGATTGTTGTCAGAAAGATGCAGGGCTGTTGTAAAACGATTTATTTGCTTCTGAATCATACAGATTTTGACACTTTGTATGCCTGTTGACCAATTTACTTTAAGACAAGTTAAAAAAGCTGAGGCATTTACAATTTCTTTTCATAAATTTATACTTTGAGTTATTATTCTTGAATATTTCAACAAAATAGACTTGTGGTTAAACCAGCGCACATTATTATTACTTCAAAACAAGCCAAAACTTTAATTTGAATAAGGCTTGATGTCACCATTTTGTTTTGTATATTTAAGCAACAAGAAAAAGCAATAAAAACACTGAATATGTTTCCTTTTCAGAGTTTTTTAAGCATGTTTTCAGTAGAGAGGTACTTGCCTGACGGTTGGCTTCTCACTGGTTTAGTGCTGACTGAAGAAAACAGCACAATTGGGTGTTTGTCTGTGAGCCGCTCCTTAACCATGGGTCACATGAAGTTGGTATTTTCCTCATCACATGCTCGGTCTCCATGGCCATCTTCCGTTTTAATTCGTCTATGGTTTCCCTCACTGACTTCATCAGGCCTCATTAAGGGAAAATAAGAGTCAAAGACTACTCTTATGTTTATTCAGGGGATATGAAATGCAGTACGTCACTTTTGCTGCTGAACAATAAGTCATACATTTTAAATGTTTAAATAACTTTTAGTCCCGGAGCTGGTGCTACTTGTAAGTTCTTCCCTCCAATCAGGAAATGAGTTTCAGCTGCAGCTCCTGAGCCACAACATGACCAAAGAAAAGAGGTGAGCAGGTTTCTTAGGTTAGAATAATATAGAATAATGCAACTACACTGACAAAAATAACATTATGTTTCTCTGAACAACTATAAAGTATTTATTTGAATGAATTTTTCCAATAAATGACCAAAGCAAGATAAATAATTAAGCTTTCTTTTCTTTTCTTTTCTTTTTTGAAAAAACTTTCTCCACATTTTCTCTATACAGACTATATTTTTCTTTTTTTTTCCCCCAGAATTTTAAAAATTATGTTAAAAAATCATTAAACCTTAAAATAAAAAGCTATTTTAGTGTGGTTTTGAGTGTCAGTTTTATGAATATAAATCCATTTTGTAACACAATGCAACATTCTTGCAATCCTTTTATGCTTCAAATGTGGAGCAAAACATGGTCCAACTCATAAAAACATTCCTAAATGTCAAGAATGTCAGAACTTTATTAATATCACAGTATGCTAATAAGAAGCAGGTTGAACTAGTTTACACGGAAATTAGAAACAACTCAATCGAGAGAGCTAACTTTTATTATAAATGTAGTGTAAAGATTTATGGCATCAATCAGTGGCAATAAAAACAAAATAACTTTTTCTCATTTTCTTATCAGTCAACAGTTTGCAGTTGAAGAAATAGTTTTCAATGAGCTGCTGCAGGATGAGCTGCTGCTGTCTCGAATGTGAAAGAGAATAAGCAATCATCATAAATTGTTCACTTTAATTTGTCCTGTGGTTAAAGATCAAAACAAAAATTAACATTAAAATAAAATAATAAATTAACAATTATGACTTGTGAGAAACACAAAACATTTTTTTGTTTATTGACTTTAAAATAACCAAATGACTGTCATACTTGAAAATAAATGATTTTAGGTAGAAAATCATGTTTAATACATAATCGTTTTGGTTATGTATTGATACTAGAACATACTGTGTTTAAACTATGAAATACAATGAATTCAGAAAATATTAAAATCATTTATTTGTTATGTTGCAGCCTGATGCAAACTTCATAATTTCCCCCCAAAATTTACACTCTGCACTCAAATAAAGTGAAAACTGCCTCCTGCTTGGGTGTTGCTCTCAGTGTCCTGTGTTTGTGTTTGTGTTTGTGTTTGTGTTTGTGTGCTCATCCAAATCATGTCTAATTAATTAAAAAATATGACGCATGGTCTCCAGTCAAAGTGTGAAAATATCTCACCTGTAATAAAAATAATAGGAGACATCTGAACTAAATAAACGTGCTTTTTCAAAAGGTCTAAAACTTGCTATGAAAATGTGATACTACAGTTTCTCATATTTAACAAATTTGCTAAATTATATTGACTTGTTTTCACTAAATTATTAGGAGAAATTCAGAGATTATTGCATCAAGATGCAACATATGAAAATTGCAAAAAGAAAAAAAAAACAAAAAAAGAAAATAATCTGAATATTTTCTGAACTCCCTACTGGAAGCAGATCCTCACCCCACATTTCATGTGCACAAAATTCAAACTTGGGTCAATTTTTTGACCACCTCGTTTACCGCTGTCGAATCTTTGTCTTTATATGCTTTAGGTTGTTAGAAATTGCCTTTTCACTTTAAGATGTTTTGCACAAATAATACTGACACATCTGAGTGTAGCTACAATGCAAAAACAAGAAAAACACAATGTGCTTTAGAAATGAAATTTAAATAAAGTCAACAAATTTAAATTGACTTTGTGTGTGTTGTATGCAATTTTTTGTATGCAATAAAAAACAAACAAACACAATATGACGCTGTATTCCAAAACAGGTGTCAACTGTATGTACACATTATATGTTACAATGATTTTAAAAAACAAATATTTCATTGAGAAACTAACCAAAAGTAGTAAGATCACATATATAATATCTTAGATTGTGGCTGTTGTTTTATGAAACAAACATTTATGGAACTTTCTTTAAACAAACAATGTGAACATGTTTATATATTTTAGGTTAGGAAAGAATGTCTTTGTACTTTGTTCAGAAGTTTTACTCAAAAATGTAGATGGCAACACATCATTTTCTTTGCCACTAGAGGCTGCAATTGCTCTTCTGTATTAAAGTTAGTTGCCATTCCACAAAAAACTTTTCTTGAATAATTTTGTAAAAATTGGAAAGTCTAGATAAAGTCAAAACAAATGTCTTTAAAAATGAACATTTTATGTGTGCAAGCAATCTTGGTGCATTAATTCAGACATATCCAAAAGGTACACAAACAGGATATCATCGTTGAATAATTATTGTTTTTGACAGGAAACTGCAAGCACAGAAAACACAACCAATGTACTCATTGTGTCCACCATAAAAACCACAACAACCACATTAAACACAACAGCAGTTCACTGACTGTGGTGCCACACAGACTATTCACAACTCACTTTATCAAAAGAATATCTTTTCCAAAATTGGCTCAAAAGTTCTGAAGTACCTAAAAAAAATCAAAGATGAATATCACAAAAATACCAGGTCTCTGTTGACTTAAAATTAGAACTCAATTTGTATATTCCATAATGCACATGATCCACGTAGAAAGGTAACCCACGAAAGTTCAGATAAAAACACATCTTCAAATTACATGTCTTCATTTTTTTTTCTTTTACCTTGGGTCAAAGGAACACATTACAAAAACACAGTATTTGAGAAAAGAAAAAATAAAGGAATACACAATACAAATCTAGCTACCCACCAAGAAAAATAACAATGAATCCCCAACCCGTGACACAGACATGCTTAAAATTTGTGTCAATTGCACTTCAGTATATCTCCTGCAATGCGTTTTAAAAGCCCTTTACAGTTATTTTCCACTCATTTTCTCTTAGCCGCACTTGTGTGAAGTGGTAAAGAGTTCTCCAAGGAGAAAGCAAAAGCTTTTATCTCTGTACTTCTTGCTCGACAAGCCTCCGCACATGTGTACATATCCTGTTTCCACAGTAAATGGATGCACCGACATTAACGCACACTGCAAGACCAGCACATACTGTTGCCGTAATTGAACATAACAGCAGATAAGGACTTAAGGATCCCTAAGTAAATAAACTCCACAGAAACGACAACATGGAGACTCTTTTATTTAACTTGTGTGTTAAATTTTTTTTAAATTCTGTAATCCATCTGAACATTCAGTCGTTTATGTAGACTCCCTGGGAATCCCCCTGTGAAAGACCACTGATTGCCTCTGCTGGAACTGCTGCTTTCTCCTTTTCTTCTGATCCCAGCGGCACAACAGTATCATCTTAAAGGTTGTACGAAACGTTTTGTTGCACAGTGCGTAGCACATGGGGTTGACTGTGCTGTTGACATAGCATAGCCAGTACCCCACGGCCCACAGGGTCTCTGGGATGCAAGAAGACTTGCAGAAGGCATTGATCAGCACCATGATGTTATAAGGTGTCCATGTAATGAGGAAAGCTAAGAGGATGGCACTGAGAGTTTGAGCTGCCTTCTTCTCCTTCACTAGAGACATACGCTTTCGCTTGGTGATCTGAGTTCGGGTTCGAGCTGCAAAGCGCTTTGCCATAGCTGCTTCTTTAAAAGACAATGGGAGAGAGGAGGGCTTGGAGGCTGCGCTAGCGGCAGCCGTGTCAATGGTAGTGGCTGTTGGTGTACCATCAAGGAGCTCTTGGTTAGACTTCGCCTGAATGGTAGACATTGATTGTGTCTTGCGCGAGCAGTAGCGCTGGTTGTAGCTGTTTTCTGTATTGTTTGTGCCCTCAGGTGTAATGGGAGTGGTGGTAGTAGTGGTGACTGTTGACAAGCTGTCCCGGTTGTACTCTGCTCCCTTCAGTGGATCTTCTTCTGACGCTGCATCCAGGTCCTCGCATGAAGTAAGTTGAGAGTTGACAGCGGCTCTAATGCCAGGGAGACTAAGAACAATGGAAAAGATGGCATGACTTTGGGTAAGCATCTCTTTCCCCCCACAGTCCTCATCCTCTGAGGACCCAGAGTGATCCAAAGAGACTGCAGCATCATTGTTGTTCCAGCTGTCGCTGCTGCTCTGGTCTGGATCACCATCTCCCTGACGGATACTACCAGGTCTCCAAGAACGAACCCCAGGCCAGCAGTGGAATCGCCCAACAAGTGTCTGACATGTGCTCCTTTTCCTTGATGACCTGGTCAGCTGAAAGCTACCGCAACTTCTGGAACTTCCTGTTTGATGCACAAAACGAGCTTTTTCACTCCCCATCTTCCCACCTGTTTTTCCTTTCCCACCACGACCTTCAAACCCCTGCAACTCAGCTAACTCTTTAGTACGATTTTGGGTCTCCTTGTAAATGCGCCAGTAGAGGATACTCATAATTGTCACAGGTAGGTAGAAAGCCGCCATAGCTGTGCAGAAGGTTGTAATTGGCTCTGTGAGGAACTGAATATAGCATTCATTTTGGGGCACTGTCCTTTTACCAACAAAATACTGCCACAACAGGATGGCTGGGGCCCACAGAACAAGAGAAACAAGCCAGGCTAATCCGATCATGATTCCAGCTCGCTTTGTGGTTCGTTTGGCCCTGTAGGTCAAAGGCCTGGTTATTGAAAAGTAGCGGTCAAAGCTAATCACTAGAAGGTTCATAACTGATGCGTTGCTTGCCACATAGTCAATAGCCAACCAGAGGTCACAGGCCCAGGTGCCCATGGCCCAGTAGCCCATTATGAGATAAAGTGTATAGAGGTTCATAGAAATCACTCCTATAATGAGGTCAGCCACAGCTAAGCTCAAGAGGAAGTAGTTATTGACTGTCTTTAACTGGCGATTAACCTTGAAGGACACTACTACCAGCATATTGCCAATGATGGTGACCAGAGACAGTGTGCCTGTCAGCAAAACAATGAGGACGACTTGCCACACAGGGTGGCCACCCAGGGGGTCAAGGACTGTCGTTACATTGCCAATTTGTGTCGTGTTGGTGAAAGAGGAGTTATCGGTAGCAGCATCTGGATATAAACCCAACCACGGGGCTCCTTCAATTTCTCCTCGATGAAGAGCATTGGATTGGGGATAGACTCCGGCCACCGGCGGCGAGGGGTTGTCAGTCAAAAGGAGACCAGGGTCTGTGGTGTTGGAGCTCATTGTTGTGTTCTGGCATTATCTGAATAGAATGACAGAAAAGTGAAGTAAGAGAGGACAAAGGGGACATGATACATAAGGATAAATGAAGGAGTGGAAAGAGGGTGAGAGAAGGACAAAGTGGAAGACAATAAGAAAAGGAAACATGAGGACACTTGTAATACCTAGGAATCACCAGTAGGTGAAGCTATTATTCTATTCCAGCAAGTTAGGTGTGTTTGGCTTTTCTTTGGATCTTTTGTGAACAATATATTTTTCTCTCTTATATTATATCATACATTTTAGAAGAATTTAGGTCAATTTGTTTGCATACTGAATTGATATCTAGCCATATATTATTATCATAAGATGACATCTAACTCAACAAGGTTATACAGGCTCCAAGGGAACAAAAAGGAGAACTATTGCAATCAACACCTGTTCCTTGTGACATCCAGCTAATTACAGAGACACTTTACTCTTGGGTGTAAAAACAGTTGTAAACACACTAGGGAGTTTTATATAAATATAAAATATGATGCAGCATTTTGATGTTTTACTACAGTTTATAATTGTGCACTTTGTCATAATTCTACTCAGTTTTGTTTTTCCAAAGAAGAATCTAACCTTTGAGAATTTTTTACTAAAGCAGCTAATTTGAAAACATGATAATTGCGCTGAGGCAAGTGGCTCATCTAAGCCAGTTTGAGTAAAATAACAAAGCAACAAGTAAAAAAGCACTAAACCCCTACAAACTGATAACAACACCATTTACACAAATATGACAGCCCATAGCAGTTGCATACTGGTAAAAATGACAATGGCTCTCAGACAATATTTCATCTTCAGGGAGAGGAATTTGAAGCAAAGTGCTGCACCTGTGTCTAGAATCCCAGACCTCCCACAGTGTTGTTAAATAACCCCAGTAGCCAGCGGTGTCTCACAGACGTTTGTGACACTGAGCACACACTGCTACAAATATTATTAAAAGGCCCCCCTGCTGTCCAGGCTGCAAACACACACCACCTCTTTCATGCACATATACGGACAATTTTTTTCTCCTATTTCACACATGTAGCAGTAATGTTACGTGAGACGTTGCTCAGTTAAATGGAAACACTGAGTTGAGCATATCTGCAAAGGAATATATATTATGTTCATGTGCATAATCACACATTAGCATTCAACTGTGTGCAAAAGTGCAGCCCTTTAACAAACCAAATCAGCAATTAAAAAAAAAAATTACACACACAAGATTGACTGTTAGAGAATGCAGCATTTATGATAAATGGCAAACTAAAAAATCCTCTTATGAGAACAAAGTCAGCTTTAACCCTTGTACAAAGCAATTTTCCCAGAACCTATGATACAGCAACGTGTCGCTAATGAAAGCTGAACAACTCCTAATTGGTTTACAAGGGCAAAATGTGTCCGTGTGAAGATAAGAGTTTCAAAAGTACTGAAATTTGTTTTTAGTTTTCAATCTCTACAGGTTGAAAAAAAAAACAAGTGTTGAAAAGTGTTTTGAACCAAACAAGTAGTGACTTTCATTTAAATGAAGAAAGTCTGACTTGCAAAAGAACAGTGAGTCACGTACTGTTCTTTTTGGGGTGAATCCAAACATGGGAGGTTTAGAGAGCAGGGGCGGAAAAACTGCATCCTAAAGTAATAAACAAAGTCTGTTTGTCTCTGTTTCCTTTTTTTGTGTGTGTGTACTCTAAAAAATAAATACATCAGATGATGTACTTATAGAAAACATCATGCGGCGATGATACATGAAATGAAAAATAAAACAATTGCGATGACACAGAAGGAGAAAATATGGTTGTTTTGCTGCATATATACTGTCAATCTATTGTACTTTATGACAGAAAACAAAATTACAAATTGATAAATTATGTCATGGAGCTGCCTCTGACTCAGCTACCCAACATTTTTATCATCCTTTTATATAAAAATAAAAGAAAACAAAAAACCTCACTGCTCAAGGGTTTTGCTTTTTGTTTACCTTTTCAATTAAGCAGTGTTTTAACGTGAGATAATATACATGCATGTTGTGTGGGCTACTTTTCAGTAATCAGCTGCTTTTGCAGTGACGGCATCATGGTGTCAGCTTCAAGCCTTATATTATACCTCAAGTTTAACTCCAAGGCACGTAGCTGTAATGGTCTCAGGTACACAGAGGGATCAATACTCATTTATTGGGTTGCCACATAGCTTATTCCCTTTATTTGGAGGCATTTGTACAAGAACGGTTGGACAGCACAATCCAAGCTGGGTCCAAGGATCCATCTAAATTGGTGACTATAGGCCAGGTGGTGGGAGTTGGGTAGCCTGCTATTCTATCAGGTTTCTATTTTTAGCAAACTAATTTAGCAGAGCAGTGGTACAGGCATATGAGGTCCAACATGGACTTTGTTGGCTTTGCTTCATTTTGTAACGTGCGCTGATCACTTCAGACACATACAGCAGGACATCAGGACAGAGACAGAGCTTTTTTTTTTTCTTGCATTCACCATAATTAGGCAATGTTTTCAAATCTGCTCAAGCATGAAACGCTTGAACGCAACAGAATGTACTGTCAGGGAAAGCAGAACTGCATTCAACCACAAAGTCAAAACAACAACAAGAAAACAAAACAAAAACACTCTGACCACATAAACAGAAACAGGGTAAATAATTGGGGGTCAGATTAGAATTTCTAAACACTGCAGTTTTCAAAAGAGCAACAAAGCTCACATGTTAAGTTATGAGCAGTAGTTTTGTGATTACTGATTGAAATTTATTGCACAAAGTAGAGATTTCTGCTTTGTGGAAAGAGATAAAACACTGAGTGGAAAATGCTGTTTGTGTATTAATAGCAAAATTGGCTTGAATCAACCCATTTTTGTTCAGTTAGATCTCTATCTGTATTACATAATCTGATGATGCATTGTTCCTCAATACGAGGCAGTACTGTCACCATGCTTAAACAAAGCTCATGTCCATGTCAAATGGAGTGAAGTGCTTGTTTTAGAAGAAATATGTGATCTAGCAAGTAGAGCCCGAACATTGTTGAGGCATTGATTTTGTCTGCTCTGCAGGTAAAAAGTCCTCGCATGCGAAGCACAAAATGTAGAACTCAGAACGAAGCCGGTTATCTCAGATTCCCAAATAGTGATCAACTGATGATGAAATGCTGAATAGCAGGGAAGCCTAAACAGAATACTACCCTCATCAAAATAAAGCATCTGAACTATCTCCTCCTGGTATGAGTTGGATTTTGATGATTTTGATATTAGAGCACAAGCTTAGGACATAAAGCATGCATAAAACACATATAGGCATACATACAAAGACAGTATATAAAGACATCATTTAGTTCAACTGTTTCAGAGGCATATTATATGTTGTTTGTTGTGCTGTGAAGAGACTTTTGAGAGGAAATGTCGCTTAAACACATACACGCTAGATGAGATTTACAAAATACCTGCTTAATTTTCATACCTACAGTATTAAGAATTATGTGCACAACTTAGAACGTTACTCTCTAAAATGAAAAGGGCTTGGTGCTCAGTGCTGTACTTTGTTAATCCTGAGGCTGCAGGCCCAATCCCAGGTTGTGTCAGGAAGGGCATTCAAGGTAAAACAATCAACAGGTATTTTTTTGTGAGTTTGTCTACTGTAGCAACCACTGAAGAAGGGAAAAGCCAAGAAAAAAAATTAAATTTCTTTAAAATCAAAAAAGAGAAACTCATGTTTTATGCATGTCTTCAAGTTCAACAAAAGGACAAACAAAAAGGAAAACTTATAGCAAAGGTCAATGTTCTTGTACAGAATTCAGACATGCATACCGTATAATAATCAATGTACTGTTTGTTAAACATTCATAAAGAAAGTCATAAAAGGAAGCCAGACAAAGCTGCCTGTTTATTTATTTACTTATTTAGCTTATGATGAGCTAAATCTATCACAAGCTGGAGATGATGGTGGTGCTGCCAGAGGATGGTGGAAAGGGTTTGCAAAGCAGCCTGAGGCCATCTGTCAGGTGCTCCAAGCTGACAAGAACAAGCATTTAGTCCTTTTTTATTGGCAGTAAATGTACTTGCAGGAGTATACAGCCAATCCTTTAAGTCAACTCTTAAAGTTCACCATTTTTTTAATTTGGCAAGTGTTAGATAAGAAAATGTATTTATGAAGGCCTTAAACATGGCAGATGACAGTGTGGGATCAGCAAGGAAAAGCATGCTTCTGTGAGAAACAATTGCACAGAAAATCAAGTTATTTCCCAGTTTAAGAAGCTTTATTCTTTAGAGTCACTGTCTGTGTGTGTGGTTTTTTTTGTTTGTTTATTGCAATACACAACAAAATGAACCATGTCATTTTAGACCTGCAACCACTACCATTTAAAACCACCAATAAGATGTTAGTTGTCCATTTTTCTGTATCAAAAGGATGAGCTGTAGAGTTAAGAAAAGATAAGGTGAAGCTTATACAACTAGAAACCCATCTACATAGTATATACAGTAAGTGTGCTAGAGCTGCTTGAGTGCATACTTGTGGGCCATATCAGAACATCAGGACATTCTGAAAAGTTTTGGAAGTATGTGTACATAACTTTCAGTGTGTCACAGAATGATTGAGTAGCTACCATTTATAATTATTTCGCCCTTTGCCCCTATGTGGAGTTATTTTTTTTTAATAGTTGAATTTAAGTAAAAAAAAGTATATTTTTTGTTTCTGCACTCTGTGTCATGTACTCTATCTCTTCTTTTGTGCTTTCCATGAGGACTTTCTCATAATACCAGGAATTTTCAGCGACACATAAGTACTTTATACCTGCTCTAGAAAGTGTGTTGATGGGCTGAACACCTGAATGAAAGCCTAGGCAAACCTTCATTTCAAAACCGCTGTTTAAACATTGCTAAAATACTAGGTGTGTAAACAGCTCACCACTGAGAAAAGACACAGAACACAGAGAAAAGGTGCAGTCGCCTTGGTCAGGTTTAAGTAACATTATGGTTTTCAAATATTAAAGCAACCAGAAAGTTATTGCATTATTTTATATAGTACATATGAACAAAAAACAAACAACAAATTCTTAAAGTGCCTGTGACATCAATTTTTTTGTAATAAACATGAATGCATTTTTGGAAAGATAACATTAAAAACATGTTGCAAAACAAATTTCACATCGCTGAGATGAACGGTTGTTGAGATATTTGCATGTGAAGAAACAGGAAGTG
>JAUBOC010000089.1:14555373-14568953 GCA_032275365.1 Anablepsoides cearensis
TAACACTTTTACAAGTGTTAATTTAACACCAGTGAGTGTGGACACATATAGACACTTTGTTGGTGTTGAAATTAACAATGTGGGTGTTAAATTAACACTGGCATTTTTGCTGTGTACTTATCTGCCGTCATTGGTGACTCCGCACCTTTAAAGACAGACCTTTATGAGAAGGTAATCATAAAAGACTTTACAATATAGAAAGTATGCAGTAATTTAAAGCATTTGTTGTAAACCTGTGTCTTGGTTTAATCTAGATTTTTCTATGATCCCTTTGTGTCACGTATGCAAACATATTGTTTTTCTATAAGGAAAACTGGACAAAGTCTTATAAATGTGTTAATACTAAGTACTTCTAGGCATAAGACACTGTATGTAAACACACTTCTTAAAATTCTCTGCTGGCAAAAATCATGATAGATGACTTAGCAAGAAATGACATGAAAGAAATTAGGCCTCATTGTAAACAAACAAAACCCAGACTTTTAATTAGGCGTGTTTATTAGGACAAAAGTGACCAGGGGCTTCATGTTAAAATTATGTGTTGAACACATAAAAACTTGGATAAAACACAAAGCCTTGGATATTAATATACATTCAAAAGCACTCAATATTATGCAAAGAGGAGCGATGTAAACAACATGCAGATTTTTATGTGCATGGCGAATTATAACATTTATAGGATTTAAAAGAGGAAAAGATACAAAACCAGCAGTCCACACATGGAGAATAGAAGGCAAGCGATAAAGCATGTTTAGTGAGTGGTTGAGTGTGACACCAAAGTTTATAGCCTACAATTTCAGTTTTTTATTGGGTGCTTGATGGCTAATGAACCATGAATGCTAATGATGACAGACGAGTGATGGATAAGTCACACTGACAACTGCCTCTTGCCACATAGGCTTGCTGTAATGGGTCTTTCTGCTAACATGAGAGACCCGTAAAAAAACAAACCATTCATAACCACAGTTCATTATGGGGTTAACATGGGCAAGATGACAAGTGGTTGCTAAAATAAAGCCAGAGATCAAAACCTGACATTTCCAACTAATGTTATTCCTTTGACAGTAATTGTCTTTTGCCATCCTTAGAACAAACCACAAAACACTTGAGACAAACTCATACTCATATTGTTAGTAGCATTATGAGGCAAATCACTGAGCTAATACACAAATGGACTAATATCTTGTGCAATAAAACCAACAGCGTTTATGTGAGCCCCTGTGTCTAGTGAATGACGTTCAGTGGGATGTAATAGTTCCCATCCGGCCACACTGACAGAAACATTACAAGGATGGATAATGATGAGATTCTCATAAGCCTCTGATACAGAGTGGCTCCATGCTGTGTAGAAAAGGCTCTTTAACTCCTGTTACACAAGCAGCATGGCTCATAGTGAAGGAAACCCCGACAGAAAGAACCAAAGCAGACCACAACACATGCAATATCTGGGCTTGAATCAGGAATGAGATGTCTTAAAAAATGTTTATTGCCTCTGAATATTCTTGATGTACTTGTTTAGGTGTCAATTAGAAATACTTTGACATCTTCTTCCAGATAAGGGTTTATAATACACTTTACATAATAAATAGTTCCTAAATCATGTCAGTACTTTCTTTAAATCAGTCAAAAAACAGCTAAAAGTTGAGAACTGCTTGTCACATAGGAAGGTTTGTTTGCACAGGGTGCTTTCTGCATTTATTAGTACACTGTATTAAAATGTGAGCTAATCCTAAAACACATCATTATCCATTTAACTGTAACACTTTTTCCAGATAGTATCAAAAGTAAAAAATTTCTTATGAATAACTCATGAGAAATAAATTGCTTTGCTATCTCTTGTCATAGAATAAATACATTTTATTTTTATTCCTTGCAAAAGTAAGATTGACGTTTTCTGTTTTTTTTTTTTTTATTTGAGCAACCGCTTTTTTTTTTAACAAACTGGAACATTTTCTTCTTCATGTGTCTTCTTATACAGACGCCAGAACCAAAGGAGGCTTTGAGGTCCTTAAACATATTTAAACAGCCCAAAGAGCGAGTGTATAAGTCACTGCAGAGGTTAGAGGCTGAAGACAAACCCCTCAAGTGTCACAGTAATTCCTGAAGACTATATGTGATCCAAAAGTTGGAGCCATTTCTCAGCCTTGAAAAGTCATCATTTAATCTTACCGATCAGAAAAGCCTTTGTGGAATAAAGGTCTTCCTTTAATCTTTATGTTATGTAAAGAATTTCTTCCCATGGGCTAATGGCTTTATCTCATGAATTTTAATGAACAAATGTACAATAGCAGAAACAGACAGAAAGTAGAATTTAGCATGTAGCTGTTAGACATTTGAAAATTAAACCAATAAAAGAAATATAAAAGAACCATTTCAGTCAGTCCTGAATTGCAGTGTCCTTATTTCAACACATATTTTGTGATATATTTTTTCCATTCTTTAACATTTCCCCCATGCATCTATGTATGCATAAACAATGTGCGTGAATAGTTAGTCCTACGTTTTGTATGAAAGTATACAATTGTAATAAAGCAGAATAGTTATTGCAGGTTAATAGGATTCACTGACAAATATTAGCCAATGCCAACAATAAAGTTTAGCTTTCTCATGCACAGGAAGCCAAAATCTTATAAACCAGTGCCGTAATCTGTGACCCGGTCAGAAAATGCTGTTCTAAGCACTAAAGGAAAAAAATGTTAAATCATTTTCAAATATTTTTACATTGTTTTTCTATGGCAAACATTAGGCAGCTGTACAAATGTTTGGTATATGATGACAGGCACAATTAATAGCCCTATAATAAATTAAGTTCATCAAGCCATCAGTTTTTTTATGCAGTGGTGGGTGCAGTTCCACTAATCGACTAATAAAGGAACTAGCTTCTTATATAGTGGACTGCATTTTTTCCAGACTGATTAGCTTTTGCTAAATTAGGTTCCGCTGGTTTTAAGTCTGCTAAAATTGTCACAAATGTTAACCTTCTATTTTTATGGTGTTTATTCTGAATTCAATCAACAACTTCCATCTTACTTCACTGTGAACTTTCCACGGCCCTGATGAGATGCACAGCTAAACATGGATGCTACCTGTTAGCATGTCGATTCTGAAGTTATTGTTCAATCAGAGCCAATTAAATAATTATCTGACATGCTTGTTTAGTTCAGTGTTTATATCTGAATCTGCCTCTGACCGGATTTTTATTTTCAATATGGTCCGACAACGTTGCTATCATATGTTTCTATGGGTCATAGAAATGATGTGTGGAGCTGCAAGATTTAAACAGACTCAAGCGAAGTGTCATTATTATTGGATCAATTTGCCCACATCCACCTCGCAGTGAGATGAAATGCGATGCAAGCATTCAGACGGCAGTCACTTTGGAGAACATCAGATGTGTATCTAATTCAATACCACACTGAACTGGCCTGAGTTGTATTTGAAAAAAATCTGTCATGTTCAGACTGTCATATAAAAAAATCCATATAAGTCTCATGGGACAAAATCACAAAAAACGGGTTTGGAACACATTTGACAGTGGTCTAAATGTAGCCTAAGTTGCAGTCCATCACAATAAATAAATAAATGGTCACTATGCAGACTCATCATTATGACTGTAATTGTTTACAAATTTCTGAAGTTTACCAGATGAGCATACAAAGGTCAAATCACTCGTTCAGAGGGAGAAAAGCAGCAGAAAATAAAACACCCTAGATCTGGATTTTGCCAGAACTAGTTGCCATCTCAGGTTGTTCAGGTGCTTGGCACTCCACCAACAAACAGGGATCAGGACAGTGAGTTAGAAGCCTGTGTTATGTGGTGTTCTTGGACTATAAAAACCAAGCAGAAGTCTCTTGGGGATTTAAAGTGTTGCAGGATTTAGTTCAGAACGATGTTCACCGCATTATCCACTGACCTGTTTGCCTCTCGGGGAAACAGGGAATCCAGCAGGGGGGCTGTGATAGCTTTCAGGTGGTTCAACAGCAGCGTTTCAAAGGATTTCATGACTGCATATGTCAGAATGGCATGATTGTTGAGTGTTTTGAAGCAGTTTGGATTCTTGTGCTGCTCTATTGACTTATTGACCTCATCATGAAACCGACCTGTTTTTCTGTCAGTGTAAACCCACTGTTAACTGTTTCACCATGCAATATTTGAAAAATATTTTCTCTCTCTTTTTTTTTTTTTTGATTTTGCCTTCGATTACAAAAAATGTGTTGATGAAATACAGCTATTTTATCATCAACGTCAGAAGAAAATAGTTTGGTTTGAAATGTGATTCATGTTTTGTGGATCAGCTGACACACAGCTGCCAAGTGCACATGACTTAGTTCATGTCCTGCCTGAACAAACATAATGCTTCATTAGCTTGTTTTATCTATTCTTCTTTCAAGTCCCAAAATGGCTAGAACCATTCACTTTACAACTCAAAGGCAAACCGAAGTTCTGCTCACCCTTCATGTTGCTAATCCCAAATAGGCTCTAATGTCAAATACTTTATCGGAATCATTCAAAACCTTGGGGGAGCGAAGTGCCATTTTTGGAGAAAAATGTCCTCAAAAGAAGGCAGAAAATTCCATTAGAAAAGGTAAAAAGTTAGTTCTTGCTTGTGTGTAAGATAGATGAATTTCACACAACATAAAAACTGCAGTCTCCAAACAGCTGGATAACATTTCTTGATTTGCACTATTGGTGGGTGATTAAACTACTAAGATATCAAGACTTGGTGTTTGGTTAACAATGAGTCTCACTGCTGGGTTTTTTCGGTCAAACAAAGACTTTGAACCAGGATTTCTGTAAAAAAAATCCAGATCCCGGAACTGTCATTTTGATGAATTTATAACAGCCTGCTGGCTTGTTTGCCTTTGAGGCACGATACTCACGCATTGAGAGCAGGCTACTTTGTAAACACAGCTCATTATTATGGATCGTATTTCAATATGACACAAAAATACCATGAAACAAATGTAAAAAAAAAATAAAAAAAATCTCAAACTTTCCTCTCCCGATGTGGAAAGGAATGCTTTTGTTTCATCATCCTCTGATTAGTGTACCTCACCATCAGCCCAGAGGCAGCACCACAAAAAAAAATCACACCAATTTCCTGCAAAAGCTTCCTCTTAAAATTTAAACTGAATGCAAGATCTAACAGTTTTGTACAGCTAATTGAGGGTAGATGTCCTTTCCTATAAAAGTGACCAGAAGTTGACTATTGGAGCATTTATGCTTTGCGAAAACTTAAATATTTGCTTCAAAAAATGTCACAAACCACAAACTTAAATTGCAAAAATCCCAAGTCTCCTTCTAAAGAACAGAAGAGCTGATAGATTGAAATCAGGTGATGGTTTTTGTTACAACCTAAAAAAAAATCATAGTGTTTGTTGGTAGAACCTAACATAGAAACATTTACAAAAAAAGGCTACATGTAGGGTACCCATTTCAGTTAGTTGGCAAATTATGTTTTAAAAAAAACACCTCCTTAAGTATTTGAACAAGTACTTTTTTCATCAGTCAACAACAAAATATTAAGTTTGTACAATATGAAAGGTATATATAATTTGTCAGGTTAATATTGCCCAAAAAATAAATCTAAATATTTGTTTACTTTAACTTAATTATGCTTTGAGAGGTCAAATTAAATCATCTTGGTTAGCTATACCAATCGAGTTAGCCGAACCTAAAATTACATGTTGCATTTACCTAATAATAGACAATGTTTGTGATTTAAAAAGCTGAGTGGAAATTGTTGCAACATTTTTTTTAAGTTGAGCCAATAAAACACTTTTAGAGTGCATTTTGTGGAAGTGATTCATGTTAGCAGGGCCTTCTGCTAATGAGAGTCATTAGCATTGTAATTCTAACTCTTCCCTGAAAATAAATATTTCACTTTTCTAATAATAACTTCAACACTCAGGAAATTACGCACAAGTAGGCAATCAGATTCATTTTACAGTGTCTTTATAAAGATAGTTCAAGCAACTGTTAATTTAATGCCCAAAATACTACATGTAACCTCTGATTGTTAATGTTTTGATACTATATAAGTTTTCTCTTGCAGTGAACATATTGTGAAAAATATTTTGTTTGCTAGGATTGATGGACCTCAAATTGAAAATAAGGATTTAATTTGCTGTCTGTGTGTACAAGTACACTGTTTTCTTTAAAAGAAAAATAAAAGTTTGACACTGTATACAATCTAATTTTACATTTAATGTGCATCGGAACCTCTAAATGTTACAAAACAGTATTTTTTGTTGGTGAATCTCCCTTTTGTACAGAACTACTTTACTCTTTTATTTTACATTCCATCAAAAAGTTAAAACAAAACCTTTTCATAAAAGTTTAAATCTGATTTGAGGATCATCAGTACATTCTCCCATCTCCACTTATGCGCTTCATCAATCATCAGAGATGTCTGGCTTCACCTCAAATAATTTCATATCAACATTTAACAAGACCAGATCAATATTTTTCCCTCAGTACTATAAGATTCCTTTTTCACCCCTGCCACTTGTCTATTCTAGCATGACTGAATTGAAAACATGCCTAAAAACATCAGAATTGAATCTGCGCAACGGAGAAAATCAGCAAAATCTGCATTGTGGAAATTTTAAATATTAGTAGTCTATTTTTTAGTTTAGTTGTCGATGTTAACACAGCTCAAAAGGCTTTGTTGACGGTGTGGAATAAAAAATGGGGACTGATGACAGGCTGCCTCGGTAGACAACAAAAGAAACGTAGGCTGGTGTGAAATGACAGTATTGCTGTTATTTGCACTTTCTCACAACTCCTCCTTACACGAACATACATATTGGTATTATTAGACTTAATATGGGTGTCTTGTTCTTTCCATTTGTCTAGAGTTTTGACATGAACTATGAAATTGTTGTCCAAAAAAACTGTATGGACATGTTTTCCGTTTTGGACAGGTGGTGTTTTAAATTTCCTGAGAGCAACACGTACTAAGTTGAAATAAAGAACTTGCAGCTTTTCTCTATTAAGTTCCTGTTTCTTCAAGCTACTTAAAATACAGTATATAACATAGATAAATGTCATTTATGTCATTTTACATTTGAAATCATTTATCTTAAAGCTAATACTCTGAGTTCCAACACAATGCTTCAGAGAGTTGCATTTCTCTGAAAAGTTTCATTCAAATGTGGCAAACTCTGAAGCTCTATTAATCTCATACTGTCAGTTGTTAATGTAGTTTTTTTTTTTACTTAAAATATTTCCACCCCCTTGGCGAATAGGCATTGGTTCCATTTTGACATATTTAATGCATTTTCAGAAAAAACTCATTTATTATGATGTTTTTCAGTTTGCCATTCAAACCTTATGAACCCATCAGTCAGAGTAAAACGTTGAGGCAGAAACAGTATGTTTGATCCTATGCAGTGAATGGTAGCTTGGCATTTCTCACACATAGAAAACTATGAAAGAACAAAAAAAATAATAATTCTTGTATTTGTTATGCTTCAAAGGATGGAGACTAATTCCCCTGTCAGATATCACATATATTACGACGGATGAGAACGTAAGCTTAAGAATAACAACACACTTATGGGTTGCTGGATACTGCAGTAAAATCACATCATGTTATGTACTTAGAGATCAGATGAACTGCAGCAACTTCTGTTATGTTAGCCGTTCATGCTTGAAGGCCTCGTGAGCTCACAGGTCCAAAACTACTGAAGCTCACTCAGGCCTATGGCATTGACTTTTGTGTTGTGCTGTATGTGAGCCAACCTGACACCATTAAAATGCTAGAGAGGCTCGAATTATTGTATATTATAGAGTATTCTGCTTAGTAGTTTTCCTCAATTCGTAAATAAAGTTTCTTAGTGCTCTGACCACTTGTTTTTTGTTTTTATAGTTGACTTTTGCTCGTAAATAGTTCAGTCTGTCAAGATCAAACAATAAATGCAAAATATATTTTTGTTCCACAGTCTAAGCCTTCATTATCACTATGATAGTTGTTGGACATAAATGTACTGCACTTGTTTTTGGTGTAAATTCTCAGTCATCTAAGAAATGATTAAAAGATAAACAGAAAAAAAACTGAGAAGAATAAAAGTTGGGTTATTTTGTTTTTTATGTCTTTTTTTTGGTGGGGTGGGTGCTGGGATTTGCTGCACTTTATATATTCAGCTAACAAGGGATTTTTTTCTGATAATAGGGAACAAGCTACTTCACTTTATCATTTGCTAATAATCTTATATCACAAATTTGTCTCTAAATTTAAAGTTTGTTTGGTTTATTTATTTTAATTTTGACTGAAAAGCAGAGGTGTATAGTAAGTACATTTACTTTGTTATAGTACTTTCTTTGAGGATTTGTAATTTTACAAAGTCATTTTTTAATCATGCTTTTGTTACATTCAAAACAAAAAAAAAGTTAATTTTTACTTATTTTCTTTAAAATTTAACACCTAGTTACACATTACTAATTTAAATATGATCAGATGAAAAGAGCTGTTTAGACAAAAAATGAAGTGTTGAATTTACCTAACCAAGTTATGTCTACTGGTTCCACTAAACCAAGTAACTCAACTGGGTTCAGTGGAACCAGTCTGGTTAAGTAAATTCAACACTTTATAAAGTGTGTTTAAAAGTAGTTTTACTTTTCCTTTCCTGATTATTGTAGGCAGTTTTATAACTTTTACCTACATACTTTACTTATCAGTGGAATTCATTTCAGCAAAGCAATTTTCTGCTAAGTTATTTTTACTTTTACTTAGTTATTTCTTTTAAGGGCTTTATACATCTGCTAAAAAGCAATGAGGCCAATGTGATTGCTTCAGAGGCAGTGTTTAAACCTATATTTAAATCATGTATCTTTAATGTTTGACCATTTTACTTAAATACAAATAGTAGGAAGTATGGCACAGCAAACTTATCCAGAAAAACTAAAGATTTGGCAATCCATTGTGGGGTTTTACAAGAACCTAAAGCACAACAAAAGGGAAAAACAGGATTGTCACACAGGACTCACAATAAAGTGAAAACAGAAAGGAACATCTGAAACACTAATGGGTTCATGTTAGAGTTGAGCGAGTTTTTCCCCAGACAAATTTAAGCTGATTTAAGACATTAGACAGTATAAGCCTGAAGCATTTCCTGAAAAACAGGTCTACTTTGAATACATTTGAACAGAATCTCTCTAAAACCTGGGATACATCACACGAATAATAATATTTGACAAGGTTTGGGGTTAATCCAGTTCCTGCTCATTTACGTAATTTATCTGCACATTTTGGAAATTTGCTTTCATTTATAGAGGTTTTAGGTTAAAAGTCCCTCTGCATAGCACTTTGGCAGGCAAGATGCATTTAAGTCTGTAATATGAATGGGGCCTTGTGATGACATTGCGACCTGTCCAGGGTGTACCTCGCCCCTCGCACTGCTGGATATGGGCACCACTGACCCCCGTGTCTCTGAAAGAAAGAATTAGGTATAGATAATGGATGGATTTAATGTAAAATGATAAAAGACTATGAGCCTCATGTCATGATTAAAATATTTGTTTTTACATTTTAGTGTCCCTATTTTCTATGTTCATGCTGAAACATTTTATGTACACAGTTGTTGTTGTCAGAAATGTGAATAAATGATGTGTAGTTATTATGTTGTGGCAGAAGTTTAATGGTTTACTTGTTGTTTTACAATAAAACTTGTTCGTGTTTCCAGCAGTCCTCTAAGATTGATGTCTCACTTTTAAAAGAGAACATACAAAAATCAATGAATCAGTTTTTTTTTTTTAATTTTATTATTATTTCCCTCTGTATTTTATTATCCATTTTCTCAGTGTTTGAGCTTTGTTTCCTTTAAAGGACATTGGCGTTACAATGTCAGCTATAGCCAGGAGGTTGCTAAAATCCCAAAACCTCTTTCCCACAACTGTTTATTTAATCCTTTGTGTATTTTTTTGTACATGCTTGCCCCCCAAACGGCCTCTCTCTGTCTCCCTCAGCTCCTCAGACTCTGACACTTCATCACTCGGTTGCTTTAGATGGGGAATTTGTGCAGTGATATCTCAGAACTATTAATTTTTATTTTTTTTAAACAAGTTCGAATTGATGAGTGACAAGGTTGGGAGAGATTTTATTGATCAAATGTAAGCGGATAACTTTGACTGGGCCTGTCCCTCAGCAAAAGGGGTTTAGTATTAGAACATACATGCATTCCCAATTACATTTATATAGGCTCCTCCCACCCTGAAAGGGATTGTTAGCACTGGTATTCATCCAAGAAATCTTTAGGATTCTATTTAAATGTCTTGTTGGTATGCATGAGGATAAAAGCGACATTTAGAAGAGTAATCTGTAGAATCCACCTGCAAATGTCTGACTGGCAGTGATACCATCATGTCAAGAGAAATTAATTAACTTTCTGACTCGGCCTGAACATTAAAGAGAAAAACAAAGTCAGGCAAATTCCCTGAAGATCCCAGTTCCAATGTTTGCTCCAAGTTCAGTCACACTCATCATCATCTTGTTTATCTTGCCAATCAGTCCATGTTGGTGGGTTCTCTCGCACTGGGTTTTGCTACGGATGATGAAACGCCCTTTTGATTGACCTTACCCTTCCACACTCCTCTCATCATCCCCCCCAACTGGGTGAGGAAAAAGTTGGTCCCCAGCCTGAAAACCAATGGAGTGTAGCTCTAAATCCAGCTTCGTTTGTTCTGTCCACTTTTATCTGTGCAGAAACAGCACGGCATATTCTGCTAGCTTCTTGTTCTGTTGCAATCTTTTATTTTTTTAATTAGGGTAATTGGGTTTTTTATGTGGAGAAGAAATAATTATTTGTTTTAGATTTTCAGTTTCATTAAACCAATAGAGGTTGTTGTGAATTTTGTGCACGTTGGAATTTCCTTTTTTAGCTCTCAGGCATGAAGCCAAATGAACTTACAGCCTCTCTAGCTGTGATGAATAGTGCACTGGATGCAAAAGTAAAAAAAAAAAAAAAAAATATATATATATATATATATATATACAAATCAAGAACATTTTTTAAATGACAGAATAACCTTTCTGCATTTGTCCTAAAATAAGACGACACAAACACAAAACTTATATGGATAAATAACTTCATGCACAAAGCACACATCAGGCTGGTGGGAATGTCATCAGTCAGGACAAATTAAACTGACAATTACTAAAGTTACAAAAATCCATCCTGAGGGCAACTAGGAATGTGTTAACTAGTTTTCTAGAAATCCATTCTGTGTGTGGCTCCAGAGAATCGGTTGCTGTAGGAAATGTAAAATTTATTTCACAACCGCAGTTCATGTCAAGATAGGCCACAGCTAAATCAGCCCTGCTGACGCAACACGACACACAGTACAGCGATAAACACACAATAAAGCTGTAAATGTAAAGTATTATGAAAAGTCTTAAGACACCCCCTGGTTCTGTTTCGTTTCTTAACAGAATTTATGATTATCTCTTGTGGTGAGTTTGAGCATCAGTTCTCCAGGCTTTTGAGAGTTTTTCTTGGATTTTTCCAGTTTGTGCACCTGAATGTTTCTGAAAACAGGGATTTTACTTTGTATGTACTGACATTTTCTTTGACACCACAAGTAAAAATATATCAAAAATGTCATTCCAAGAGCATTAGTAGTCTTTTAATTTTTTGCATTGCTGGTTGTTATATTTTAATTTTAAAATGATGATTAAAAAAAACAAAACAACATATTTTCCATTTAGAATGATTATACTTGGGTTAAAATGAGAAGAAACTTCTGAGAGCAAGTGTCCAATTCTTGTTTTGCTAGCACGCAGATTATGCACAAATAGATCCAGCAGTCATAGTTCAGTTTTACAATTTTGATTTTAATTTACTGGTATTTGTAGCTACATTTTGTTTCAGTCAAAAAAAATATCAAACAAAACCTCTTGGTGTTTTCTTTAAGATATAAATTGAATTCATACAATCAAGTGACAAGCTTATTTTTTCTTTAGAACATCACACATTTTATTTTGCTGTCAGCCAGAATAAATTTGACTAAGGGCTAACTAAGGGCTTGTTGTGAAAAACAAGATAAAGACAAAACCTGTGCTGCCTGAACACACAATAAAAAAAGAGCTTTTAGGGGTTGAGATTACACATGGTGTTTTTATTAGAAGTAAACAAATCAGAAACATTGCATTTTTTACTCAACAGTAACTTATTGCAAGTACTTTTATTGCTGAGTTGGTGAGGGCTGTAAAACCGATTTGGAACTCATAAACAGAATTGGAGTCATGTTAACTTCTCACTGATTGGTAGAAACATAAACCCCATTTAAATATCCATCTGCAAGTAAATAATAAAGCCAGTACTAAAACTGTAGTATAATTAAAGAAGTGGGTTTAAAGGACATCATAGTAAAGAAAGAAAAAGAGAGAGTAATTTGATGATGCCCACAAGATGATGTAATTTGAATGCAATTTATTAAAAGATCTGAGCGAACTACAGGAGTGTGACTGCAGGAAAATGAATACACAGAGGAAATTAGGCAAAATAGAGACCAGCTAATAAGACTGTATTAAACAACAGCCTTAATTTAAATGGACAAGCAAAAACATAGCTGTTTTTTTTTTAGTTTTATTGTTTCGCTTCTATGAATTTCCAATATATAGTGTTTTCTTTTTAACCAAATGACAACATCAGACAATATTCCAGCAGGATAATAAATCACCTGTACCCCGCAGACATTTAAACACGGCATGTATGATGGATAGCGGAGCTGTTAAAAATGTGAAACGACAAAGTTAGGAAGGAGAACATTCGGTGTCAAAGCGCCAACGGGCGTTTTCAAACTACCAGTTATCTTGAAAAATAATATTTCGAGAAAAAGGTAATTTAAGACCTTGTTGCTCAAGGTAACAACAAAGATTGCACCATGATCCCCATAAGAGTAAAAGATAAAAATAAAAAAGCAGCCTTTGACATAAACTGCGTGTTATTGTGTAAACACAGTGTTCTTTTAAATTTATGTGGACAGCTAAGCTAAATATTGAAGAAAAAAAAAGAAAAAACAAAAAGTCCAAGTTGGTTAGAGCAACAAAGGACAAAAATCTAAGTAAACAGAGGATTCCAGGGGAAAACACAAGTAACGAGGCGTGACATTATGTGTGAGGCGAGAAAAGGCACGTCAAGAAACGGCATAAAATATAAGCGCATAAAAACTGGTGATGACCTATTATGGAGTGAGGTGATTATGTGGTTGTAACATTCAGTGGGTTAGATGAGTAGTGTGAGCTGCGGAGCGGGATGGAGGTGTTGGAGCGGAAAAAGGGAGGGAATGTATCTTCTCTTCTGGGGTAAATTGTCTGTGACTGGTTTGCGTGTCCATCATCTCTCTCTGCGGTCTAATTACAGGCGGTTCCACCTCGTTTCACCGCTCCCTCCTCTTCTGTGCAGAGTGCTGCTGACATATGACCACACTGAGAATTACAGATAACAAGCTTTAGCTGCTAATGGTTTATAGATAGATAAATGGGTAGACGGGTAGACGGGTAGACAGACAGACAGACAGACAGACAGACAGACAGACAATTGAACATTTACTTAGTAGAATGAATCTACAACATTTCT
>JAUBOC010000089.1:14581007-14594921 GCA_032275365.1 Anablepsoides cearensis
AATGATCCGAACCGTGCCTCAAAAACCGTGACACGATCCGAACCGTGAGTTTTGTGATCCGTTGCACCCCTAATTATAAGTCACCACAACACATTGCACAAAGCTAAATATTAGAAATTCACTGTTATATACATACACAAATATTTTTAGTTTTATTACATTTTGGTAAGAGTGCAGAACTTCCCCATCCCTGACAGTACATTAGGATTTCTTATTCTTTTTTTTTTTTTACAAAGATTCAACATTATAACTTAGCGTGTAAAACATTATTATTTATCTTGTCATAAGTGCACTAATTCTCCAAGATTATTTGCTGCTGAGCACACTTCTCACAGAAATAATCTTAGGTCGGTTGGCTTAAAAAAATGAACACTGTAAAGCTCATCTGTAACAAACATTAATGTTTTTCATTCTGCAGCAGCAAGCTGTCACTATACATTTATCATTTTAGAGGTCAAAGGAGCTCCTGCACCAATAATGACTTTTTTAAAGATTGGCACACTGTAAATTAGGTGTCTACAGGTTAGGCACCTTTTAGATCCCAGGTTAATTGAAAATAAAAAATAAACACAACAAAAGAACTTAACAGCATCTACAGAACCTGTGGCGTGTACAATTCCACACAGACAATCCACATTTTCCAACAAGAAATGTGAGCTACTGACATCATCTTTGACATTTACACTCATACAGACTTTGACCAGTAATCTCAGTAAAGGGCACTTGATTACAGCACATAAGACATATAGATCAAGTCTTTTTTTTATATTCTTACTTGTTTTTACAGCTTATTTTTCAACTGCACACATACACTTTGACAGGAGGCCTTTCATGGTGATCATCCATCCCGAGGAGCTACTTTTTCTAAGCCTTATTTCAAAGCTTTGACTCAAGCCCTGCAATAAATAAAAAAGGAAATTAAAGGGGAATGACAGCAGAGCAAGAAAACTGTCTGAATTCACGTCACGGTGAAATGCATCCATCCAAATTGCATTGCTGATTCTGGCACAGATTAGCATAGCCTGTAAAGAATTGCTGATATCACTAAAACAGGCTATACTAATTAAAGCCAGAATCATCAATTTGAGTCTTCAGACACCTTGACTCCTTAAAAAGAGAGGTTTGGGTCCAAAGGAAGCAAAAGTTAGGAACAAATCAAACATTACATCAAGAAGAGAGAAGACGAGTAAAAGATTAAAGAAAAGTACATGATGAACTGGTTGTTTTATCTTGAAAAAAAGTGAAAGACAACAAAACTTTGAAGTTAAAAGTGATTATCCCATGAGAACAGTTTTTTTCATCTTTACTGGTACAGTGGTTGTGTTTTTTTTTTTTTTTTGCAAATGAAGACATTGTTCATTTCAGTTTAAAAGCACGAAGATTGGAAAAAAAAAGTCACCAGGACAGATGTTCCCTTGGATGATAAGCAGTCTTTATCAAACAGGAGCTATATCTGAGAATTACACTTTGCACAATGCATCGCACCAGGACAGGCTTCTCAATGACACCCTGAACACAATGAATAGCCTGGTCAGAGAGAAATAAAAGGAGCGGTGGAGGAACAAGTGAAGCGGGCCCACAAATAAGGACAATATGACAGAAAATAAATGAGAAGCCAACTGTGCTTTGAGATAAAGAAAATAACGTATAGTCTACAATTTCATATTTCCAGCTGCGCGGCAATTGCCCAGTGCAGAAAAAAAGCAACACACAGCAAAATACAAGGATGAACCTAACAATGACGGAGAAAAGATTAGCCGAGAGTGGTTTTAATGAAGTCACTTAACTGACTTCGACTCTTGGACTTGAACATCAAAGACATTTTTTTCTGTGTTTGGCTTGGCCTGCTCACTTTGGTGAATAAAACACCTGAGAGTCTGCTTGTTTATCAAAACTGTACTCAGAAGTTCTCCTTCCATCCCGGTTATCAGGGGCTTAGCAAATGTGAACGATAGATGCACACCCAAGATAGAAAACACAGCAGGTACTGAAAATTCTTCACCACACCGTTATTACACGTGCCTTGATTTCTATCACAGACTTTCAAAAGAAGAGAAAATTCCTATGGAGTCCTGTAAACCATATAACTAAACTGCTCAGTCAGAAGTTCAAAAGAAGAAATAAGGATTAGTCATTTTCCAGCGTCTTTTTCATGTGTTATTCACCCATTTGTTACCGTAAGTAATTTGGGAGAAGCTGGAAGCTCATTTTTGAAAAGATAACACACGTGCGTAGTCTTGTTAGTCAGTGCTTTGAGACAAAATTTATGAAGATCTGTGAATAAAAAAAGTTGTGATCAGTGGCTTACACTGTTTGGAACATCACCAGCCGCTGCAGATAAGAACTCCTGAATTATACTGCTGTCTTTTATTCAAAGGGCTCGAGGATAAATTGTGACATTTTCTTTGACAAAACTAAGCATCTACCGCCATCCTGCTCGCTCTTGAAGACCGAACTAAAAAAAAAGAGTAAAACTCTGAGCTAAATGCAAATGTCACCATGATTGTGGCACATCGCTGACCTTATGCTGGGTTTACATGAAGGGAATATAAATACTTGAATTTTGGGGGGCATCTTGTCCTGAAGCTTAATATTACTGAAGGCTTATTGTCATATTCAGTTTTTTTATTCTTGGCTACAGATAAAGCAAACAAGTTGCATTCAAAAAGCCTATTTTTGACTCACTATGAATTTTATTTTGTCTAATATGTTGTGTCTTTTTAATGATTGTCTCTCTTCCGTTGTGTTTCTTTCATTTCTTTACTCAGCTGCATAATTGATACCAAGCTACTGAGACCTGTGTGTATATAAAGTGAATTATCTGCCAAAATCTGTCACTTAACCAATGGGATATCAGCATCTGTTCCTTGTGCAGTATCGGGTCTGTGTTTATTCTCACGTTTTTGTTTTTTTTCACTGTCCCTCTGTCTCTCCTGTGCTTCAGATCCAAACCTGCCTTCTGCCGGCCTCCATCCTGCTCCACAGCCTCACTCCTCAGTTTGCCAAGCGGCTCCACCAAACCCTTCACTCTTTTAGCTCCGTGTCGTTCGCCCACTCACTCCATTCACTCTGGCTGCCACCCTTCCCTCCCCACTCGACGGAGCGAGCTCTGCTTGTCAGCCGTAATATCCAGCTACACCAATCCAACCTCTGTCCATTTAACATTCTCAACAGAGGAATTAACACAGGGTAAATGCCAATTAATTCATATCTGACTAAAATTTCACTGTAAACTTTAAAAGTTGTTTAGATATTTTAGCTCAAAGCACAATCTCTACGCTACCTCTGGCTAAATTTAGTCTTTGTGTACTGCTATGTGTCACACTTATATTTATGAGTTCACATGTAACACACCAGCATCTTGATCATATTCACAGTGGCAGGTTGTCTGCTCTTTACGGTGCACAGCACAGAGGAGACAGAAACAAATTCCATGTCTTTGCAAAAACATGCTTTTTGCATAACCAATGAGGCTACATGCGCCTAAAAGCTGGGCATTTATAAATTAATTATTTTTTTCTTCATGGATGGCAGTGCGCAGCAACAGCTTATACTGCCTCGTTGCTGTCGATGACTTTTAGTGCTAAAACGCACTTCTAGTGTGATTGAGTCATTCACAGTTAATAGAATCGATGTGTCCTAACAAAAGTAAGTATTTAGACTCTGCAATCTGAACAAATGAGTAATCAACTCTTTAATTAAATGATGCGGTTGTGCATAAATTAGCTTCGTGTTGGCTTTGAGTCAAGTTCTAACTGAGGTTTTTATTTTATTCTTCTTTATGTACACAAGCAAACGGTAAGGGTGCCGTCCATCTAGTGGGTGATGATTTTTTTATATAACTTTTTATCAGAGTGTTGATTTAGTTTGTAGAATAATCACTCATTTTCAAGTTTATGAAGGTAACTTGTTCTATAGATTCCACATCCTGCTTTGCTACTACTTGAGGTGTTGCATGGTCTAGAGGATGTTTCGTGATAAAAGTATCATTTTATGCAGTCAAGACTAATTCCATGTGCTCAGTGTGTAAATAGAAAATAAAATAAGGATAATAGAAATTTTAGTTATGATCTCAGATATAGTTCAGGTTAAGGTCTGGTTTTCAGTGTTCTACCTTCATAAAATACTGATTTTATGGCTGGAAAATGCATAGTTGGATTTAATACAACATATGGAAATACAAACATGGTCAGACTTTCATAAAACAATCCAATATTAGTCGCATATGAGCAAAAAAAATCAAATTTTCAGTTTGTTCTGGTTACTTTTGCCTAAAGTGAATATAGCCTAAGAACATACTAATGTTAAAATTTTACTCTCAAAGAACTCTTTCATGGATCTTGTCATTGCTGAACTGTTTTCAGTCAACTCAGCTTTTTCCATAGATGGCACCAATTCACAACTTTTGCTTACAATTTTTTAATTTAATGATACATTAAAAATGAATAAAATGGCTTATGTACATTTTGTTTCTTACTTTATTAAATTTGTTCTGACCTGCCTTCATGACATTGCAATAAATACCCTTAAGGTTACTAATGTACCAGGACAAAAGTGCAGTAAAAGTATTTGGGCTGTATTTTTCATAGGCATCACCTACTGTATGACCGTGGACCACTGTTGCTTTCTCCAGCAGAACTTTCTCTTCCTGCAGAATAACATGTCTGCTGGCTGAGTAAAGAACTGCAAAAAAAATTGAAACCGCACATAAAAATATATTCATGTTATAGTAGAAAAGTTGGAAAGATACATCTGGACATTGTCTGGAGCAGGTATGAAACGTTGTTTTCTGGCAGCTGAGAAAGAAAAGGAGGATAATGAAAGGAAGGAATTTTGTGGGTGTGAGAAGGGAGTTTCACATAAAACTGAAAATAAAGTTTTGTGGCTGAAGTTTTCTTAAGACTAGTGAGTAAAGAATTTAAAATGCTTTTTTGTTTGTGTTTGTCTTGTTGAAGAGGCTGATTTCATGCAATATTTAGGTAGAGGTGATAAAATACTACCATAATACCTGTGATATTCTTAAATCCTATTAGTTTTTTTTGTTTTTTGTCTTACTTTGTCTTACACTAATGCATTTTTATTAAGATTAAAGCTAACATGTGGTATTTTGAATGTGTTTAATGGCACTAAATTTTGCAATTGCCCCACTTGTGATTGAAAGAGTAAGCATTTTTTAAGACAAGATCTTTTGAAAACAGGACTTACAATATAGTTTAAAAGTTCAAACTTTGGAGATATGAACAGCTCTGAATTTCATGAAGCCAGCAAAGTTCAGGCTTTGCACAGATAAACCCTTCCTGTTTATTTCAAGTCAATTGAGAGCACCACCACAAGGGTATGAGTGCAGATCTTAAAGCACTATCAAGTGATAATGAAATTTAAGACGCACCTGAAAGGCATAATAAATCCAGAGACTGTAAAGATATAAACGATTACTTCTGGGTATAAGGCAATCTTTCTTCAGCAGGGAAAATCCATCACGGAGAAGAATGAACACAGTGAGAGAACCAAGACTCAGAGCCAAAGCTGCCTTCGGACAGAACAGTCTGAGGCTAAGCAGGTTCAGAGCAAAAACAAGGCCTGCCAAAGTGACTGGAGACCACTTAGACTCATTATGTGCAACAGATTTTTTGATGTCTTTCCCTAAAAAAATCCAGAACATAAGCTGCTTAGAGTTAAAAACCACACACTAACAGCAAGAGATCTTAATTCTAAATGAAAACAGCTAATAAAAAAGCAGTATTTGTTTGCTTTTATCAAGGGAAGGTCACAACATATTAGTTTCCTCATGGCACACATAGTGGGAGTGACACAACTTTCGTTCTTGACATGACAGCAACTATAAGCCCAATCTCCAGGATAAAAAGTCATCAGACACAATGTCACGGCTGTGGTTCTGCAGCATTTCAGCTGTGCTACTTCTCCTTCTCCTGTCTGTAATACCCATGACTTCTTCAATCTGTGCGCAGAGGCTTCACTTCATACCCGCAGGGCAGCTCCATCTTGGTAACCATACTGTGTCGTTTTGAAGTTTACCAGTGTCCCCTAAAGCAACTAACACAGATGGTATGAATAGGTTCTCACAGTAAAAAGATGAACTGGGGGGGGGAAAGAACATTTACTATAGTCGTTTTTTTTTTGTTTTTTTTTTTTTATCTTGGATTTCACTTCTACTACCCAACAGTTACTATGTTGACCAAACTGAATGCAAATCATGCTGCGCTTCTTTTCTGTAGCAACAAATTAGATGACTCTGCAGCTGAGGAATTGTAGAACAGATTAAAAAAACCACAGCAATAAAGCTTTTTTGTCTTTTTTTGGTTTCAAGACATGAAAAATAATGTTTTTTTTATCTTTGGACCTGGAGGCTGACCACTTGCTTGTTTTTTTTTTGTTTTGTTTTTTTAACTGTCATAACAGATTCAAAGCAAAAATATGTTTAGTTTTTGTTCACAAAAAGTCATAAAAAGAATTTAATCATGACCAAGTGGTAAGTATAATACAGCATGGAATATGTTTAGCAAATGTAAAAATGTGTTTTATTAAAATATCATGTAAGCAGGTTTACAGCAAATGACATCTGTGCATTATTCAAATACCATTCATTAGTTGCAAGTCTGAGTTCCTGATAATTGCATTTGATTACAAAATAATGTCTAAATTATTTTAATACAAAGGCCTACTAGCTAACAAAGTCGCAATGGACTGGGTTCCTCTCCGACTTATACAGTACTCATCATTTTCAGCCTCATAAACAGCATCCTTATATAAAAGGGCATCATAGTGTCAGTTGTTTGTTAGGGGTTGTGTCATGTTGGTCTGTCATGCACATCACTCTCTTTGTAACTGCTTGACTGCTGCATCGTAAAGAAGAAGAGCAGCAGGCGAGCTGGTTATTCTACAATAATTATAGATATTACATGAACCTAAACATCTGTAAGATAAGATTAAACATTTTAATTACTGTTTTATGCAAAGCTCTGCTTGTGTCATTCCTGCTGCAGAAAGAGCAGTGAGTGACAACATGAACAGCAGGTCCACCCCCCTGATGTCAGAATTCGTTCACTCCAAGAGTCAAGCACCGTTATAATCGTGGCTTTAAAGGAATTTTCCACTTTAAAAAAACTAAATACACTTTTTTCCCCTGTGTTGTCATATAAAACTAGCAAAATTTGAAACTGTAGGGAAAAAGAGAAAACGTAAAAACAAACCTTAAAAATATTGTAAATAATATCATTATGGTTAATTATTTTTATGTTTTTGCAGAAGAAAAATGAGTGAATCAAACTGTTTTATTGTTTCCTAAAAACAAATGGTTTAACCCTAACAAAAAAGAGTGTAGTTAGTAGAAAGTAAACTGATTTAAATGCAAAGTTCATAAATAATGAATTGTTTAAACAAACAGATTTCCTTAAAACATTTTAACTGAAAAAATATTTGCTATAAAATACAGCAATTATCCAGGTTTTTTTTTTCAAATAAATTACAAATTATAAATTACAAATTATTTTAAACAGGTAATTTTAATCAGAGCAAAGTGACAGAAGCAATGATATTATGTCCTTGACAGTCACTACATAAATATATTTTCAGTATATATTTTTTACTTATTTTTGTAGAACCATGCTTGTGTGTCCTGATACCTAAACCTAAATTAAATGTTCACTGAGTGAAATCTGCTTAATGCTTGAGTGCTTTTAACAACTCAGTGATAAACCAGGAACCGCAGTGGTTTCTTTCACAGTGTATTCGCTACTTCAGTGATGAATCCAACTTCCTCTGTATGTTCATTTTATACAACTGCAAAGATTATAACCTGAGTCCCTGTACATTCAAATAATGTCTGATGTGCATTATTACTTCAGTAAAAGACCTCATTTTCAAACAAAACAAGCCTTTTTTCACTCAATATACCGTGTATAAGCTTACTGGGATGCTTAGAGTTAAAATGTGTTTGAAAAACAAGTTTTATATTTATACATTACTCTTATTTTAGTTTTTCTTGTTTTCATTTCAAACCACTGCATTTCCCAGAATTTCTGCACCTCTGGGTCCCTGAACACGTTGCACATCATTTTAGATTGCAGCCATTACCATCGGTAAAAGGACGGGTAGTAACATTAATGTTTTGGTATTATGATTGCTCTTGTCAGACTACAATTATCATTATTACGCCTGTTTATTTTCTGTCAGCCTTGCATGCGCTTACATTTCCGCAGGTAATCACTTGCAGATGGCTTGAACTCCCCCCCCCCCTCATCCCGCCCACACGGATGAGCTTGTATTTGTCTTCTAAGAAACTGTCTGGAATCTGCATCCAAATTAGGGTAAAACTTGATTCCCTAACATTAAATATTTGTGGACATATATAAAGTCCACATGGCTGTCTAGGTTGAGAGACATTTTGTTTGTTTACATTGCACTTATGCAGAGTTGACATGTGTTTTTAAGAAGTTGCATGTTGGTACTGTTTAGATAGAAATGATGCTACTCGGGGGAAGCGTTCTGATCTAAATTGTAACTAATGTTATACTGTGCATTCTGTGCTGTTCTGTCCTGAAACCACCCTGCTGACGATAAACTACCTTGGACTAAATATTTGTTGCTAAGAAAAGTTCATTGCAGGTTAAATAGGAATTTACCCAGACACTGACTAAAACATTTAGGTTTTTGTCAGATTTGACAGAAAAACTCATTCAATAAGGAAAATCCTTTTGTTTTTTAAATGAAGTCACTTATTACTGCTTTTTCTTCTTAGAAACAAAAAGAGTGGGAGTAGTTACACAACTGACAACAATAAACAAGAATGAAGTCCTGAGCAAGTGATAGCTTCCCATTGCCATGTTTTTTTCAGCCACACAAAATAAAATGTTTTACTGATCCAAATCTGCAAAACACAAGGTTTGCTGTTTCAGATAAAAGTGTGGTTGGTTATAAGAAAAAAAAAGAGAAAAAAAACACACCCACAAGGAGCTAAAAAATCCCAAACATGCATCTGCGGACACACTCCTAAGTCAGTTAAGAATCACCAATTAAAATGACATACATGCTTTAAGCAGTGGGAGGAAACTGGAGCGCTCAGAAAAAAACAAAAAAAAAAACTTGCATTTATGAGAACATACCAACCTAAACTGCAGATCTTCTAGCTACAGTACTATCCACCACACCCCAACTTATTGTTTTAATTTAGTTTAGGAGAATTAAATGGTAAACATAAAGAGACAAGTAATGTATTATTAATGTAGTCACATAGGGATTAAACAGTTAGTTGATCTTTTCTGCATATGGTTTTGTGCAGTTTGCACAAAATACATTCCTAACAGAGGAAACCTCGGAATGCATTTTATTCAGTTAAAGGCACAATGATGTTAAGTGCATTTGTAATAGAAAAAGCAATGATAGCACCAGGTGGATAGTAGCTAAATATATAAGGAAATTTATTGGAGTTCGAAGTAGGATGCAAAAGCCAGGATGGTGTTATTGATAACAGGAAGTGGTTCAATCCCTGCAACCACTTCAGTGCATCTATCAGCTGAATCCGGCCATGATGCTGGTGTTCGAGATCAGTGGAGCAGTAGTGACCAGAAAATATGAGATAAAAACTTATTTCTTTAAATGTACATTTCTTTCACACACTCCAGTCTGTTTAGTACCGTAAAAACACATTCCTTTTATAGAGAACTACTTTTAATATGACTTCATTTGATCAAAAACAATTTACAGTTTTCTTATTTTTAGTTTTAGTTTTTTTTTTTATTAAATTATACATTTTATGTGGCAAATGTTCTCTCCATAAATAATTTGTTTTGGATGGCACCCTAATACATTCTTAATTCATATCAGCTCGTGTTAAATTAAAGTCTACAAGATTCACATTTGTAACATGCATATGCATTTCATATTTAGGACAGTCTTCAAAGTGCTTGTGTAGTTCCATATTTCTTCCTTAAAATGTATTTTCATACAGGGAAGCTAACCTGCTGGACTCTGGAAATCAAAGTGATTCTTAGTAAGATGTAATTTCTGCTGTGGTTTTAAAGTGGCTATAAAAAAGATCGAAATGATCATTTCTTTTCCATTTATATCAAAAGCCAACATCAGATAACATCTGACTTCATTATTTGAAGCCCCTAACATGAGCATTAGAAAATGTCTAGGAAGTGCAGACAAGTCGTTTCTGAGTACGAGAGGTTCTCTCGCGCTTAACTCACCAAATGTTGAGGGGAGGTGAAGTGTCTCGAGGTCACCTTTCAGCAGAGTGCTTTTTGGTGTCCATGCCATCAACTGGGGGTGCACGATTATCCTCCTCCAGACTGATCATGGTGTCTGGAAGGTAGACAGAGAGCAACAGGACAAAAGGAGAAGGAGAGGAAAGGAGAGCACATGTTAAAAAATAGGAGTCCAAATTAGGGAAAAGAAAAACTTATTAGGAAACTAGTTTTTGTAGCAATTGAATCTGAAGTCAAACTCCAACATTTCAAGCATTCAACTTAAATAAAAATGGCTGCTCTTTCACACCAAGCGATGCATTTTTATTTATTTTATTTTTTATTCTTTTCAAAGCAAAGCCAAAAATCTTCAGTCTGCAACTTAGGTGTTATTTTTAACATGTCTCACAGCCAGACACCTATTTTCTGCTCTCTGTAATAAACCTTGACAGCCAATGTTGAAACTTTTTTTTAATGCTTTATTTATGCAATGTGTTTTAATCAAAGATCTACTCAGGTTATGTGGCTACTATTCTCCACTGGATAATATCTGTCAAAAGGAAGAATGGCATGTCTTCATGTCTATGGAAGTGTTCATGCCTTATATAGTCTGGGTCCAGTAGAGTTGCCTGCTGCACGTTGCTGGATGTAGCCAAAGGCTAAGGAAAAAGACCTTTGGAGAGCTCATTAAAACAGTCTTCAAGTCTTGAGAGAAAAAAATATGAATCCACAACAGAAGAATGAGCTAGTCATTAAAAATAATCAGAAATAATGGACCGGTTCCCAGACCAAAAATACATTTAATAAAAATGGAAGTTCAAATGAGTGAATGAAAAAAAAAGGGTGACAACGTGGGGTGGGGGGGTTGGCCATGGTTAGATGTAATATTACACTAATAAACATTATAGTCTTCTTTTTGTTTTACAAATAAACGTCTGAAAACTCAACTAAAAGGGCAATTTTGAGCAAACACAATTGCCTTTCCTTTTTTTTTTAGTGTTGGCACTTATGGCTTTTAGTGTGGAGACTTAATATGAACCACAGAATTTAACTAAAAACATTTGTTGTTTTCTGTTGTTTTTATTATTATTATTATTAATATTATTATTATTATTATTATTATTATTATTATTATTATTATTATTACTATTATTATTATTATTATTAAATGTATACCGGACGAGACTTCTTATTCCAATATTCAGAACCTTGCTTGGCCCATCAACTTTACAACCAGACTGGAGCTGCAAAGATGTTCTCAAGTGAGCCATAACGAAGACTGAGTGAGACAATTACCATTTTAAAGTTTCTACTTTAAATCTGTAACAAGAATCAAGCTGAAGCTCCAGCTATATAAAATACCCAAGTAATGGTAAATGGTCGGAACATAAAGTGCACTTTAACAAGTCCCTACAGACTCCAAGGCGCTTTACATTTACAGTCATTCACCCCTTCATACACACATTCACACACTGATGGTGGTAAGCTACAATAGCTGCAGTTGCCCCCGGGGCCACCAGACCCTCTGACCACCAACAGGAGGCAAGGCGGGTGAAGTGTGTTGCCCAATGGCACAACGACTGAGATGGCTGGAACAGGGGATCAAATCGGCAACCCACCAGTTACAGGATGACTCCCCTAAACACTCTGCCACAGCTGCTCTGGCATCAAATAATCAAGGCGACGTTCCCACAATACTGTGAAATGTTTTTTTTCAAAGAGTAGTCCATGTCCATCACCTCGTCCATCCAAAGCAGTAACTTGTCTTAAGGGTCTTTTTTAATGCCAAAGATAAAAAGTAACTATATAAGTTTTAGTTCCCAGGCTCACAGCAAATAATTCAGAGTAATAAAAAAAAGAAAAACTCTGAAGTTCTTAAGAGCAACTAAATGACTTGAGAGATTTATTTAATTAACAGACTTTTACTTCATGAAAAAAAAGATGTGTGCACAGGGATTTTGGAAAAAGTACAGTGGCAAAGTCACGTAGCACAATTATAGTGCAGCAATAAAAATCAGACGTTGAGTTAAGTTGTGCAACAGCACCAACCTTGTTACTTACAATTCATATGCCAACACAGCAAATTGTAAGAATGTGTGGATTCTATTTGTTTGGTTTTGGCAAATAATATTTACCACCAATTTCAAAATTTGACCTTCCAGGTTGTTGTACACATTAGAACTTATAGATGAAGGCAAACATGATGCATCAAAATGAGAAGCAGTGAGCTAAAGTGGCATTAGTGTAACAATAAATCAAATGTTTTTGACAGGGTACTTAGTGTTTCCCTGCACAAATTAGGTTTACTTTACAAAATACAAGATTCCCTTTTGACTTTTCAGTCACACACTGTATGGATTAGAGTTATTGTCTCAGTTTATTGTCTGTAAAAGTCAGAGGTAGAGATAGTGAACTGAGAGGAAAGTTAAAAAATGGTTCTCTAAAATTGTCAACAAATCTTTGTGGTATTAATGCAGTGAAATTGCTCCATTGTTTAAATTAAAAATGAATACTGTTTTTGATAAAAACAAGCAACAAAAAAGCAGAAGAACACTTCCGCTTAAATATTATAACTTCCAGTCTTTCAAAAATACAAAATAGGGGTTTTTCAGAGACAGAATGTTTTAAAGCTGCAGTAGGTAAATTTTATAAAAATGCATCTTTTTGCATATTTGTGCTAAGGGCGAAGAAACAATCTAATGTTACGAAAACTGCTAACTACTGAGCGTTCTTAAAGTTGTTTATCCACCGTCGTCTGTGGCCCTGCTGCTAAGCCTGCACATACACGACAGGCTCCTTTGTGGAGTAGGAGCTGTGGACAGAGGGCTGTAGCGCCGCAGCAATGGGGAGGGACCTAAGGTGTTGATCCAAGTCCACAGTTTACTCAAGTTTTCCTACTGCAGCTTTAACAAACTGCTGAAACCATTTTTGCTCATGTCTGAAAAGAACTAACTAGCTTTCTGTATTCCCCCTTGTCAGCAGTAGAAACTAACAACTGCAGCACAGAACCACTGTGGTACAACACAAACATGACAGACCAGATTGTGCTGATTAGACGTAACCAGTGCAAATCTCAAGACACCTTTATTCACAGTCCCGTATCTCTCGACTTCAAAGCTCCTTATCTCAGTCAGCACAGGTCTAATATATATCTACAAGAAAAACTCCTAATAGTCTCTTTCAATGATGATTGATCGTGCCTTCTAATAACTAAAAGGAAGCCCTGAAAACTGCCCTTGATAAATTTGTTTTTGAGATTTATGTAAAAAATAGCAAATACTCATTTATATGTTGAAGTATAAATCTCAGGTTCCACTGGTGTGTTGTCAAAAGGGTTTAAAACTTCATTAATTAGAAAAATGGGAAGACTTCTTCTGTGAGTGATCTAAAGCAACAGGAGTAATTTCATTTTGAAAGAAAATGCTTTTTACATTTGGAACACAATCAACAAATGAATCAGGCATCAAATCACCTGCATGTAAAGACTTTAAAGTGCCTGTGACATGCCTATCCTTCAAATACAAAAAGTCATAGAAAACATCTTTATACTTAAGAAAATCAGCATAGTACACATGATTTTATACATTTTGTCACATAACTGGACTATTTTCCTTTGAATTTGCCTCAGTCAAAGTGAAACAGGAAGTGACATCAAAGGGGAACTCATTAATAAAAAAAACTTGCTGGTCTCTGTTTATTAAAACAT
>JAUBOC010000089.1:14621381-14632578 GCA_032275365.1 Anablepsoides cearensis
TATAGATGAATTAATAACCTATCTATAAACCATTTATAAGCCATTTATAAAGGGAGCCTTATTGTAAAGTGGTACCGCATCCGGTTCAGCTAGAAGGTGATATATAAATAAAAAAGGTCAAATTATAAATAAAAATCAAACAAACAAATAAAACAAGCTCTAATATTTTGCACCTGCTATAAGGGCCCTCATTTGTAGGCTTTGCCATCCTGCTATTTCACACTGTCTGATTCTTCAGTAACTGCATGAACACACAGATAACAGAGTAACTGCTGTCCACTGATTTACAGAAACTGCTACATCGTGGCCTCTTCAAATCCCCTTTTTAAAAGTAGAAACAAAAACAAACTTGATTACACAAAAACAAACTGAAATCATTATTGGTTTTTAATTTTGTTTATTTATTTATTTATTTTTACTTTTGTTGAGTCAGAAAGAGATCCTGCAGGCCACTTGAGCTACAGATGGTTTACCCCAAAGACAAGTTTTTCCTGAAAACCATGCTTGAGTTACTTTATTTTTTTTCCTCCCTAATTCAATTCAGTGGAAAGCAGAAACAAGCATATCCTGGAGACAGAGCCAGAGGAGCTCAGTGCTGCAAGGCTAAGACATACACCTCCCCCCCAAAAAAATTAAATAAAATTAAATTAAAAAAAAACAAATGTATTACTGCACATGAAAAATACATGATGGATGCAAAATCTCAACATTTACAGAATACACATTTCCTTTAAATTCCCATTCGAATTAGGATCTTACTTTTGAAACATAAATAATCTTTAATAAATCGACACTTGATTCAACAGCCTTTACAAAAAAAAAAAAAAAAGCGATTGCGTGCTAGGTTAATCTTTGCTTTTCACTGCAGCTTCGTCTTTGTGATGGCTTTACAGAAGGTGATAAATGAAATCTGAAAACAGATTAGAAATCAGTGTGAATGATGAAAGAGCCCTTCATAAAGCAGCAGTTCACCCAATATGAAAGGCTTCAAGTAGAGATCTCAACACTGAAAGCTAAAGCTCTTTAAATGAAGTGATTCATTGATAACATAATAAAACACTTTTATTCACACTCAAGAGATTTATTTGGTGCCACATGTGGGTTTGTTAGGGAATTTCTAACTGTCCTAGTTTTGGTCCTTTTTCATATATAAAATTGAAGAATAGCATGAATGTAGCTATAAAACCAAGAAATATATCATTTCCATTTCATTTTTTTATTACGTTTTTTTTTACCAGCTTGTTTTGAATTCAGTGCTTGGAATACTATGAAAATATTTGGAACAGGAGCATGTTTATAACTGCGTTGCGTCACCTCTTCTTATTACAGCTCTGTTTAAGTATTTGGAAACATAAAACGGCCATGCTGTCAGTTTATGTTGAAGTGCTTTTAGCTCTTGTATTATGACTATGATGTTCAACGCTCAACTCGAGTCCTTTTTTGTTGTCATCTCACACATATTTATGGGTGTGATCCTGCTGCCCCCTTGTTTATTTTGATCATTTGAAATAAAAAAATGCTCACAATATGTATTCTGTTCGGTCAAACTTAGCATAAAAAATAGCAAAATAAAAAAAAGACTTCAGTGAGTTTGACCAACCATTTATACTCAAACAAAGCTCACAGTCTAAAAACACCACACATCATTGCTTCAATTATGAAGGATTTAACATGAACCACATCTGGGCTTATTTTGTAGGCAAATCATTTCCCGCCTGCTACAATAATAGACATATAATTTGATGAGCAAGACCAAACAATTTCCGCGGCTCAAAAAGGGATGAAACCTTTAAAACCTCAACGTGACAAATATTTCCCATAAACACATTTGCACTGATTAACAAATTGCATCCACAAAGTGCTATCATCACAACACTAACAGCATATATAAAATGCTAAGTAAACATTACGCATTAATACAGGCTGGGGGATGGTGGCGTATTAGAAACCATTCCCCTTTGAATTGCCCTTGTTTTTTAGAGGAGGGGTGTTAAAGGCATTATATTTTGTATTCATCTATATGTCTGTGTTCAAAATAATTGGGAACAAACACCCTATGAATAATTTCTCATGCTTGCATGTGGTCATTGCTTATATTTAATTATGTTCTTTTATGACAGGTGCAACGAGTTGCAATATTTGCATATAAATACTGATGTGTTGAATTATTTAGCAAATTCCAACTCTGCATTGCTGATCCTCTGTTCTGCTTTCTCTGTCACCTCCTTTTATATATTTTTTGTACATCAACTACATTTAATCTAGTATAAATTTCAGAATTATTCCTTTTATTACACAAATTCAGAAAAGTACTGCCACTATTCCCTCCCCCACTTTTTTTTTCCCATCACTGACCTTGATCATTGTTTGACTTGTTATTGCCACTGTCATCCCCATCCTTTAGCAAGTTGCTACCATGAATATCCAAGCAGAGCCAGGCTCTCTCCCCAGTATGTATTTGACATACAGCCTGTCAGTATGATTTCTCAGCCCTTCACCACCAAAGCTTTTCAAAGTGAAGTTTGCTGCGTGGAATATTTGACCACATTTTTTTTTTTTTTTCTCAGTCATGTACTATGCATGACTGAGTGCTCCTCAACACGGAGCAGAAATCCTTCCAGACACAACCATGGATTGCAGTGCATCTGAATGTTTGTGCCTGAAACTCAATAATTGATTTGCAGGGAACCACGATGAGGGCAATCAGTCCGCAGCAGCTCGGAGGTCAACAGGCTGCTTGTAGACGTCGTGGCCTCGTCGGGGCGTGGCGTAATCACAATCCAATCGAGTTAAGTGCAGAAAAAGTGCTCCTTTCTGAGAAGAGGTGACACGTGCTGAATAACGTTTAAATTCCATTGTCTTTCATTCAGGAGTTTATTTTCTAATAAGAAAAGAGGCACTGTTTGATGTTTGTGTGCATTAATCTGTATTTAATTAAGAAATGTGAATAAAAAGTAAGACAAAAGCAATTGGTAGACTATTTTTAACTTGAGGAAGCTTGAAGGTTTGTGACATTTTATATAATTGGTTTTGATGTGTGGCTGATTAGCACTAGCTGTGATTTATGTGACAAATATCAACTTTTACATTTTTAAAAATGTTTAGTTAATTCTTTCACACAGCTAAACAAAAAGCTAATAATTCATTTGAACTGTTTATTTTTATTTCTTGCTGAAATCATTTTCAATTGATATAATGAACACTTATTTAAAAGGGCATAAACATTTTATACAACAGTTTAGTGATATTTTTGGCATAAGATGGCCTTTCTCTCTCACATCCATTCATACAATTTAACATTTTATCATAATTACATATTCATTGCTGATATTCTCAGGCCTGATAATACACAACAAATTCCAATAAAACCCTTTGGTCTTTAATTTGAGGAAGATAATAATATTCAAGTTTCTTTAAACACATTTACTCTTTGATCAGCTGGATCATATACAATTTTTCTTTCAGACAATTTTATATATGTTTTGTCCTTTATCAGAACATGTCAGAGTCAAGGTGAAAACAATACAAGGCAGGTTCATTGTGATGCACATCAAACTGTGTCCTTCAACAAATACAGTCAGATAGGTGACTAATAAACTGATTCTATACTGAATATCCTGTCTGATCATTTTGTTTTTGTGTCTCAGTTGGTGCTAAGGTCAGATCCTCTTTAATTAAAACAAAAGTCAGATTATCCCAAGTTTTAATTATGCTGAAGGAATAAGCTAATTATCATTATCAGTAGTATAGGGTACCCCTTTTAGATAAAGAACAGGAATCTAATTATCTTTTGAACCCTTTCTCTTCTCTCAGTAGCTTCTCCAATAGTTAACACACATCAAGCATGAAGCTGAAAGTCCGTAAATAATGTTGTGCAAAATTTCACAGACGCGTTTTCCAGCAAATCTATTGCATTTTTTTATCTTGGAAATTTACTGGGGGATGAATTGAAGCTTTGTCATGCTTGAGATAACTTAACAAGGATGGCTCCGACCCAGCTGGACCAGCTCCTCCTTGAGCCACTGCAACAGGGCTTTCCCTACATCCAACAACGCAATGCCAGAATGCAAGTTTTTGTCTTTTTTGTTTTATTTATTTTATTTTATTCTGTTTTTGGCCCTGTATGTCATGGAATAACCACATCCTCTCCATATGCTGTTTTGTGTCTTTACCCAAAGATCCAACGGGGGGAAAAAAAGCAATACAAAAACAAGAACTGGATAGATGAACAGCAACAGAGCATAATATCCGCATTTCCAACCCTTATAAGTCCTGAATAAAAGCTACACCTCAAAAACCAAAAATAAAAGCGTTCATCCTTTTTGTCTTTCAAACAGATTCTTGGCTTCAACTATCCTCAACTGGACATGGTTTTGCAGGTGGTAAAAGTCTTAAGAGAGGTCTAAGAGATGGGAGAAGGCTTTAAGATAAGCGAAGTCAAACGGGGGGATGCAGTGCAAAGACATATTAGCGTGTCTGCACGCGCGGAGTCTGCTTTAGCAGACAAAACAGGCCCATCTGCATGTCCTCCTTTAAGCACCCACATTTACTCAGCTTCTCTCTTTGCACTTCATCCTATTACAGGCTGATAAGTGCACCCCGCCTCCTTCATGCTCCTCAGCCATCTGAATAAGACCCACATCTGGTCTGGATTGTTAGACTTGTATTATCTGCTCATGAAGTCCTAATCATAGCCATCCCAGCTGGGCTTACAGGATAATGCTGGATCAAACTGTTTTGATGGACAGGGAGACAGAGTTCCAGTTCATTATCTCTCCAAACATTACGCCGAGACATCCACAGATAGAGCTGGACCTCCGGACGGTGTGCAAAGCTAAACGCTACGCTAACAGGTACTTATGCTGTTTCTTTTTTAATTAATTTAAGCAACGGGTTGTTAATCAGCTAATTTAGTAAAAAAAAAATAGCAATCAGCAACAACTGTAAAACACTGAAGTACAAATAAATGATTACACTTCTAGTATAAATTGCCACCTTTTCTCTGTGCCAATGTCTTGCTGAGTTTAAAGTTTCCGTCTCTTTGTCATTGGTTCTGAGTTAAGGACCGCCAAGATTCTGCTACTACTAAGATGACGGACACAGCGTGTGCCGCAGGTGCAAATAACATCTAGGAAGAGAGTAGTCATAAACAACAACAACCTCCCACATACCAAAAAAAAAAAAAAAAAAAAAACGCCCACACTCTCAGAGATGAATTCCCTGTCTTATCTCTCTGCTGTAACCTCACTGCCACAATAATACAAAAAAAAAAAAAAAAGAGCACGGTTATTGAGGAAGTATGGTTGTAAATACAATGAGAAAAAGCTCTGCTTATGATACAGGAAAAACTGTTAGCTAATACGGGAGGACACTTGAGAGATAACGGGTGGAAAAGACCAGCCTTATGATCTGTCAGTGAATTATTTTATTACGACCGTAAAGATGTAATTTATGGTCTCTGAACGTGCAACCATGTCTGAAATCACCAGTCATGACACTGACAAAAACTCAATCTGTGTGAAAAAAAAAAATCAGAATAACACAGAACCGAGGTTTTAAAACATCAAATTTTAAAGGTGCTTAATTAAAAAAAAAAAAAAACTCAAGAGTTTAGTGTGCACCCGGCTGTGTTTGTGTGTGTGCTTTAAGTAAACAAAATGTCATAAACAGCAGCATGATTTGTTTGTTTTCCCTATTAAGAGACACGATGAAGGGCCGGGACATGCTGGCTGCTCGCTCTAAATTGGGCTGCGAGGAAGCAATTAGTGTGGCGTAGAACAGTTTAAATTCTTGTCTCCTCCTGTGCCAATCATCATAACGCAGTTTTCAGCAGACAAATGAGGTCAAATTTGCAGAGAGAATGATTATAACTAAGATTTAAAAGTAGGTAGCACCCCCTCACACCTTGCTCTTGAGCTCACAGTAAGTGATATTTTTTTCCCTTTAGAAAGTCAAATGAAAAGAAAAAAAAAAGAAAAAAGCCTTTATCTCAGCCACTGTGTGATAATAGTCCTTGTTCTATCCACTCATACAAAGCGAGGAGCAAATAAAGAGGGAGCCACAGTTGAGAAATTCACAATTGGGTGCAGAATGGTTGCATCAGAGATCCATGAATCAGGGCAACAAAACAATTCCTAAAGAAAAAAAAAAGTATCCATCCATCAGCCCTGAAGCTTATATATGACACACAAAGCATCTAGTTAAGAGACATTCTGAAGCGTATCAGAGAGAGTTTATAGGAGTGGTAAAGGAAGGACTATGAATGAACAGATCCTATTAGAATAAAGAACCAGAAATTTAAGGCAAGTGCTTTGGTAAGATAATAAAAGCAATCAATAGTTGTCTAAATGTTGGAGTAGAAGAAATCATTAACTGAAGGGACGCACCAGGTTACTACCACTCTGGTTTGAACACCTACTCCGCTTTGTCTGCATAATTGCAAACACGAGGCTGTGAAGTCAATTCTCTGAGCCGCGCTTTAAGGAAACAACTCTGCTTGTGGCAGTTTAAGAACTTTTCTAGGATTGCTGAAGCACTTCTACATTTCCTCTCAGTTTATTGATGTGTGTAGTTTTTTTTTTCTTTCCTCATTTGATTTTTATTAACAATTAATACTACTCAGAGTTTTCTGAATGATTTTAAAGACAAGTAAAATAAATAAATAATCCAGCACCACTCATCCAGCAGGAGATAAAGTAAAACATTGATGCCTGTGTTGTGATGGGAACAAAACTGGAGTCCATGCTCACAAACTGCAGCAAACAGTTTGCGAGAAACACTCCGTCTCCACCATCATTAACTGAAGGCAGCACCTCATTCTGCATCCGTCAGGAGACGAGGACAGAAACAAACTGACAGACTTACATTAAAACAGACAACTAGACAGGACTAAGCTAGCTGCTACAGTTGTGTTAGAACATTGAGTCCAATGATGACAAAACATTCTTATCATAGCCACACAATGTTCTCAAAGTTGTACATCACATAAAATCCCCCAAAAGAACCCACAGGCAAAAAATATTGAACCTGTTCCTGGTCTCTTTCTCTCTCCGTATTAGTACTGTAGAGCTGCAGTCTTATTCTTCATAACCATAAATCCCTCCAGGAGTACAAATATTGAAAAAAAAAAAAAAAAAAGCTCAAGGATATTGGGTTAAACACTGAAACGTTTGAGCGCTTGCTTTCTTTGATACAATAAAATACAATGTCTGTCAAAGCAGACTGCGAGAGTCCTCAACATTCAGGGTGTAAAACAGTACGAGCAAAACAGGACACACTCATATCAGGATTAAAGGAAATCAAGTGCTGAGTCTGATTTTTTTTTTTACTTTGATACAACACTTTTTGCATATTGTATTATTCTGAGCAAAGAAATACAGTTATTACTCAGTGAACACCACTTCCAGTTTTATTTCACTCCATCAGCAAAGTGCGCAGATCATCCCAATTCACTTACATCAAAACAGATTTGTACATGAAAGCAGAAAACAGAACTGTGCATGCAGTTTAGGGCAGAGTTCCCTAATCCTGGTTCTTCTATATTTCAAACAGTTTCCTGCTTCAACACACTTGATTTATGGTAACTAACAGATCATTAACAGGCTTCTGGTGACCTTGCTGACCTATTGAAGAAGTCATTACATTGTTAGAATCAGGTGTGTTGAAGCAGGAGCACATCTGTAACATGCAGGACTGCGGAGCCCGAGGACCAGGACTGGGGAACACCGGTTTAAAGGGTTTTATGTCTACAGGATGGATGACAGAATGGATTGGAGGCAGACTGTGGAGGCACAAAGGCAAAAAAAAAAAGAAGAATTTCAGGGGAATTAATTACTTCATTTTCTAGCACAAGAACACACCTGCTACCAAACAGGAAAAGAGTGGAAAAACGGAAAAGAACTGTCTCTGAGGAGGAAACACTGCTGAGGCTTGATTGACTGATGACCTTCAGGTGTGTCAGCAGGTTGTTAGTCAGGCACGCCCACATCATAGGTCACACATTTTCTACAAACACAAAGTGGAAAACAGAAAGGAAGTTTGGACGACTAGTTGATTAATTAGTGGTAGGGGTGGGCAATGCTTGGAATTTTGGTATCAATACAACACAAGTAAATACAGGGCTTGTATTGTCAATTACAATATCGATGTGGTCATCTTAACTAAATATTTATGTGATTTTGCCTTTAATTAGTCGATTATGATAAAACACAGGGAAAATTTTGAGGCAAATAAATAAAAAAAACAATGTAACAGTATAAAAATAATAAAATAATTTTCCTTTTACCTTCTAATACACAGCTAGTATCAGTCTGATACCAATGCTCATCTTGGTTTCAATAGTAATACTTGGATCGATACACTCGCTATTAGTTAGTGGTGAAAATTAGTGAATTCTATTGAGACTTCATATTTCTAATAATGTATTCATGCGTAGGCTACTGCAATATAAATATTGTTTTGTTATTGCAGTTTTTTGATATAGAAAACAGGCCTCAAAATAAAAGATGTTGTCACAGACTACTCACATTACCAGCATAATATCCTCCTCCTTCACAAAGGATGATGCAATTATTCCCACTAGAGAGTAAGATAATAAAGAAAGCATGGAGAGTCTTTTCATTTAGCAGTTGGAGAATTCAGCCGTCTCCTAGATACTTCTGGGTCATTTCATTCAGTTAGGAGGCTTCCTAAGACACAAAACGCTAATCAACAGCACCCAGGAATTCAGTTCGGAGTCATAATGTTTAAATGGGCTTCTAATCCTCTCTGGCGACTCAAAAGCACACAAAAAAATATGTATACGCAAAAGAGCTCTTTTATTTCATCCACAACATATTATGCATGACTCTCAATGCAAACGTCTATGTACTCATGATGGTAACAAGTGGTTGCTTTAAACATGGAACTGCTGAACAGCACTACAACAAATAAAGGACCTCTTTGGTTTCAAACAGATGTTATTGAGCTTTTTCTTTTTTTGCTTGCCCTTACAGTAATTGCATTTTTATCTCTGTTTTTCTGATGTATTTTTAAAAAATACTTGATGATATTGACAGCACTGATTCAGAATTTAAAAATCTGGCTTTGATTCAAAGGCATCTAATTTATGCATCATTTCCCATTGATGGAATAAAAAATAAAAAAATTAAAATAAATAAAACGAGCAGACTGTTAACGCCAGATCAACAGGCTGAATCTGCCAATAACAACTGATACCAATCAATTTCACACTGTTAAACAAGAGGATGGCTTAATTATAGTAATTCTGCAACACAGACAAGTGACAAGGGCAGACATGCATGGTAGTAATCCAAGCAAATCACAAGGCTGAACAACAAGGCTGTATTTATGTTAATAAATCACCCCGGTCCAGACATTTGCACAGACACACACACACACACAAACACACCGCTTCATCAAGAAGCAGGTTTGATTGCACGGTTATGGAAGGAGGACAAATGTGTTAATTTGAGTTTGACCATGATTATGACTTCTGCTCATTGTCTTTTTCAGAAGTTAGGAGTCTAAAGTAATCACACAAGTGGACACAGATGTTTTATTTTTTTTTCTTTCTTCTTTTGGTTGATAAATCATCTAATAAAGTGAGTTTTTCATCTGTTGCCTTTAATTGTTACAGTTTATTGATGATTTGATGACAGTTTATTGATTTATTGATGACCGATAAACTGTAACAACTAAAGGAAACCGTCCACCAACTTTTTCAAAGTCGGTCCATAATAATTGAAAATGCCCCGATGATAACCTCCAGCCAGGAGCTTCTATTGGCAGACAAAGGTTTTTCTGTGGTTATGCCAACAGCGCAGGCACGGTGGCTGCATGCAACAGACTTTAAGACCGATTTGCAGCAATCAACCATGGCTCATATTTGGAGCCAATAGCTACAGGATGAAAGAAACCCAATGTGAGAAACTATGCTGGCTTTGAAAAGTCAATATTGACTGGAGTTTTGAGCATTTATAAACTACACTTGCTCAAGTTGGGTTTTCTCGCCGCTTTGTGTCATTTATTGCAACACACCACAAAACACATTTTTTTATTATCGAACTGGCCCTCTTCTCATCAGTCTTTCTACATTTCAAAGCATTCATACAGTCAAAACCAAAACAGAACATCTGCTTTGTGTATGTTATTGTAGCGCGGAGCTTAATTACGACTGCGCACACATGTGGCTCCGCTTTTGGCAATATTTGGGCCATTTTACATGACAAGCAACAAGAACAGACAGCCAGCTGTGAGGCCATTCACACTCCACACTCTTGCTCTTGTTTACTTGTGCTGCCATCAAAGGCAGCCGAAGCCATCTGCCACCCTGCTCTATGTCATGGCCAGGTAGAGCAAGAATGGTGCAGGCTTATCGTTTGGTTCCAGGCTGCACAGAAACCTGCTATTAAGCTTCATTCCTGCAACCTTTTTCTGTGTGGTTTGTTGAATACAACATACATTATTTCTGTCATTTACAGTGACACTTGGGCAAGAAAAAAAAAACCTCATTTAGTGTGATGTAACGTTACAATGAAGGTTGGATGTGAGGACTCGCATTACTATGCAAAACTGAAGCTCTGGCCATAATGAACAGGATGACTCCTGCATCCATGTCTGTTATCAGGCTGCAGCTTCTGCCGTGCATTTAAAGGACTGATTACTAAATGACTGGCTACTAAATGTGGCAGTGCCACAGTGTCTTTGCACTATGTTACTCCAATTTAAAACATAAAACAAAATTATCAAAATGTGCATCCAGATCAAAAGGTGCCCTTTCATTGAGATTACTTCATAATTCTTCAACCTCTGAAGAGTTAGCCATCAGTTTCATTCTCAAAGGATTTTTAAGAATTCATACTTTACAGATGGGATTATTGTTGTATGTTCTGAAAAATTTGGCCCAAGAGGCAGGACTGAGGCTATGACTAAAGTGGTTAAGATGGACTTTTTTAAGAGTGTGTTTAACTTTAGATTTAGGAGCTGATCACGACAAGTTAAAGCGATTTGATTTTATGCGTTTTAAGAAAAGTCAGGATTATTTTTAAGCAGAGTTGTAAAGTAACTAAGTACAAATACTACTTTACTGTACTTAAGTATACATTTTGGGTATCTGTACATGAGTAATTATTTTTCAGCCTACTTTTTACTTCTACTTCTTACATTTTTACATAGTTATCTGTACTTTCTACTTATT
>JAUBOC010000089.1:14646607-14679431 GCA_032275365.1 Anablepsoides cearensis
AAGGGGTTACCCGGCGCATCAAAATAAGACGCAGAGGGAACCTTGGAAAAGTGTCAATATGTGACGAGTTGGGAGTGAGAATGTGTTAGATAATCAGCAATACAGTGAATGTGATGGATGATTCAATGTAATATTTCCTGCCTCCAGTAATAGCATAGTTCATTCAAATTCTATCACTGTACATCCGCCTGCCTACGTGACTGACAGCAGAGTCCACATTAGAATAGAGAGGAGGTTGGGTGTTAATGCTGTGAATGGGCAAACAAAGGGGTATTCTGATGCTTCAAGTCACTGTTTCATCCATGTGTGTCTCATCTTAAAGAAAAATTGTTGCTTTCATTTTAGGATTGAGGATTATCCGAAACCATCCTTTGCCTTTCTCCATCAGAGGTCAGAAAATGTGATGATGTGTACTGTCCGTGCTGTGAAAAGATAAACATGTAAACATGCATGTGAAATAAAGACTTAATATTAACTCACTGTAAGCATGTCATTGCACTTCATGTCTTCAGTTTCCTTGTCTTTGCTCTTCTTGTAAAACTTCCTGAAGAAAACAAAGGCTACGACGGTGTACAGGTACACCACAACCGCCAACAGACCCACAGTCAGCACCAACTAATGGATATTTACAAAAGAGGAGACAAAAGCAGATGAGCTTAAACACAATGTATGGAAAATCTTCACTATAATGCTGCACAGTAAATGCAAACTTTATAGGCATTTTAATTGCATTTATTGAACAATGGGTAGGGAATTAGGGCTCAAACACACACCTGTTTTCCATTGTGTGTGACGGAGGAAAGAATGGTACGAAGTGTCTTAAAGCCCATAGCAATATCCAAAAGATGGGCAGCGAAAAAGAAGTTGTTATAATGACCCAGAACTGACATGGTCATGTACCAGGCCAAGTATAAAAAGGACTAATGGTACACACAAGCAAAGAGAGACAAAAATAACGCATATTAGATTGGAAGAACAGAGAGATAAATGTGTATTTTAGATAAGGTTGAATCACAGGATATTACTATCACCTCTGCAGCACGTGCAATTGTATCAAACTAAATCTAACCACAGAAGATTTAATCACTAAATATTGAACAGGTTTTATACAAGATGCTAAGTCATAATGCAATATTAGCTTTTATAAATTAAAGGAAGTAGTACCTTTATCTTTGCTTTGGCATAAACCAAACAGGGAAAATCAAATCAAGGAAAAGCCATAAAACACCGAACACAAACTTACATTATCTGTAAACACAACACCTAGTTTCCACACCTGGTACTTTACGTCAACGGAGTTAAATCTGAAATATACAACATGACCACAACAACACACAAAATACATGAGCACCAGGAAAATAGGGTCAAAATGTCCATGAATGAAATGAGACCTCTTCGAGCTGCAGTGTGTTCTCCAACAGAGAGTGTCTGTTATGTGATGACTTCTCAGAATGTCCTGTTCCCCCTCAAGTACAACATAATGTTCTGGGACCTTCTTTTGTCAAGTAATGTGTGAGGTAACACAAAGAGATACACACATTTTAAAACACAAGTTTATCTTTTTAGTGAAATACTTCATTATAAAAGTATTGGCCGGCAATATTCATTTATCTGAAATGTTAGTTCATGTTGTAACTACAGAACCTACATGAGTCAGAAGAGTTGCTGCATACTGAAAAGATCGTCTTGGAAAATGTATTCACTACAGAAAGGGCAGTATTGATTCCACTATTTGGATGTTGTTTTCACCTAAACACCAGGCTGTTTGTATGCTAATGCACTGTGCAGGTGCACAACAATGCTAGCAGCGTTACAAGCTGCCTGTTTAGGTAAATAAAAGTGCACATTTTTGTCATGCATATTTTGTTGTGGAATCTAAAAACAATCTTAATCATTTAGAAATAATTCACCACCATTTTTACCTAAAACTACTAACTAGACACAACTAACATCAAACAAGACCTGTATCTTTCAATAGATTCAGAACTGCAAAGACCTGGCCATTTTTAAGTAGGTTTACCACTCACAGAGCACTCCAGCTTGCGTCTCTCCTGAGCCTCTTGTTCTCTGTTCTCTCAGAGCTGAAGTCCAATGCAGCTCGGTCCAGACCTAACAGTTCATTGATCTTCTTGCAGCCATAAAAGTCGCCATATTTATCCATCACCTAACAGAGCAAAAAGTCAAGTTTAAACAATAACTCCTTTAGTCTCCCCCCCGCCCAAACAAAGCATGGCAAGTGAAAGCAGAAGGTAATTGTCTGCATTGTCTGCACAGTCTGAGTCATAATGAGATGGCAGCTTAGTTCTGCTGACAAGATGATGGGGCTGCTTATGCAGTAACATCTCTTGAAGAAATAAAAAATGATGCCACTATTTTAGAGATGCAGTGATGAAAAATCATAATGCAAATGCAATTAAGTAAATCATGTTGCAATTAAGTAAGTCTTGATCCAGCCTTTTAGTTTAGCCTTTATGCATGATGTGTTCAAACAGCACATCGTGACAAGAAAAAAAAAAGTTCCTAATCTCATTATCTAACAAACACAGAGTTCTCTTATTAAGCGGTTGCAGCTTTAAGAGAGTTAATGTCACTTGTTTAATTAAGGTAAAATGAGAGCCAGCCAAAGCCTGGCTTACTTACACAGTCTATATTATTATCTCAAACAAATTACTTTAAAGTGTGGCAAGCTAAATTCAAATGTGCATTATTAAAAGGTCAAAAAAAATATTTTACCAGCTAATTTACTGTGGACTCTTACAGTGATGCAATGTGCAGTAATAAATGCAAGGTGTGAGTGACAGATAGTTTTATGTTTGCCAAGTGTTCACGCTGGAAGTAAAACACCAAAGGTTAGACTGAAGGTGCTATAATCTGTCAACTCATAGAAGTCAAAGTCAAAGTGTTTTTTGCTGAACACATTATGGACGAAGTCATTACTTTCACTCCATTTAATGCGAGTGTTTGTGTAGTAAAGTCATTTACTTAAAATACATTATGCTTTTTGCTAATAGCCTCAGGCTTTCATAATCACCTCTGCTAGTTAACTTTAGTCTGAAAGCAGAACCATAGCATCCAGCTCTTTACCTAATATTTATTATTTAGGACATGAAAAATACCTTTTTACCTTCAACATGCAGCATATGCAGCAATTTTTTTATCAATATTGTTACAAACATAAGCACTTTTAGAGTCAAATTGAATGCATATTTTTATATAGAGAATGAATGACAGAACCTTACCTTTCTTTTCACAAATTTATCCCAGTAATTACTGGGAAATGATCTGGAAAAAAAAAGAAAGAAAAGAAATATAATCACATATGCTCATTTTAAAATATCTAAATACAATACTAAATGACTTTTCACTCACTGAAAAATTGTAACAATACAAGTAGCATCAAGTTTTAAATGACTGCTGCATGTCTCTTAAATTTAAATAATGCATTTTAGTGTATTTGATCAAATATACCACATTAAATTAAAATGCGTTATACATACGGTGTATTAATGACCAGTCTGTCCCACTGTCCTTTAATGTCTTCCTCAGGAGGCTGCTGTGTCACATACAATCCGTCAAACTCCAATCTGCGTGCCACCTCTTTCTCACGTTTGAAGATCACTAATGGCACCTTTCAAGCAAATGCACTACGTTAAACATGTTTTGACTATTAAGTAAAAAAAAAAAAAAACACGAAAACACAAACTGTATCTGCCAGCATGGGTTGTTTTTTGGTCATTTTATAGTTTTAAATAAATTTCCGACAGTAAATGTTGGAAAGAAATTTACTCAAAAATAAGGAAAGTGGTTCATTCAACGTGTGCAGAAGCATAACATCGTGTTGTTATACCTTGAGGCAGTAGTAACCGATAATACAGCAGAAAGAGATGATTGTGTGCGCAACAGCAAGTAAATGGAGAGATGGCTCCATGTAGCCACTGGTTTCTTCCAGCACAAAATAAACTCTGCTGCTGCTGTTGTCATCTTTTATAGGAGAATCTATTTCCTCCCTGTTTACAGATGAGGCAAATATTGCCTCTTCTTTGGACATGGGTGAGGATGTGACCTAGGAACAGTGAGAGACAAGGAGAAATATGGTACTTAGTGTAACCCTTTTTAACTTGAGCTTTAAACACTCTTGGTTCATAAATAGTGATAAATAGTTTATAAGTCTGTGAAAAGACAGACGTACACATATTAAAGGTAGAGATACCAATTTTTTATAACTCAGTATAGCCCCCTTATTAATGTCAAAACAGTGAAGCGGCGCTACATTAGTTTAGACTTTTGTTTCTGCAGTTTCACCTCTTTTACAATAAGGACTTTTATTTTGTAATTAGATCATGACAACTAGTGGAAATGTCAGATTTTAAAAAGGATTACATAAAGTATTTTGGGCAGAAAATATTCCTGCTTCTTTTGTTGTATTTAAACAAAATGGGACAATCTCATTTCTCCATGAAGTAACTCGTGTCTAAACACAACAGTACCCACATACATGATTTACGATGGAATGACTGGACAAGAAATTGTATTTCTGTAAAGATGCAGCATATCCTAAAGTTTGCTCTCACCTTAAAAAACAGAAGAATGAAGTTGATTGCAAAAGCAACAAACAGAGCCAGCAAACGCATGTTGTAAAAATTCCTTGCAAAGTAGCTCTAGGGGAAAACAAGTGAGAAAAATAATCTGATTGAAACTTTTACCTTTCATATTTTTTGCAGGAAAATTCAAGAAGATGTAAGAGTGCGTCCTTATCAGTGTTTTGTGTGCACATTGTGTGTTAGTGTCTTTGTTTTACCAGAAGACTCTTGTTGTGGGAGCTTATCATCTCCCACAGAGCAGATTGTTGGCTCTGTTGTCCCTTTTGCTTGTTTGGGCTTCTCTTGGTTCTCCATTTCACCTTTTCTTTCATATTCCCAGTTTTCTCCCTTTTGTAATCAGTCCAAGAGTGAAGGTCAAACAGATTCAATTTGAAAAGAGAATAAGGACAATTAGATAAAAAGTTTACCTTATACAAGTTCTCTTTATTTTATGAATTGTGTGCTTTATATTTTAGTTTTTACAAGTATTTTTTCCCCATTATGTTTAAACTATTTTAGTCTTATTTGGTCAAAATTATTTTACAAAAACACTTACTTTGTAACTTCTGATATTTTGTCATTGTCTGTTCCTCCTGAGTCCAAGGGATGTTTCAGCTTTTGTCAGTGAAATGTATGTCAAAAAAACAACATTTAGAATAATTATCAATGTATCAAATTAACTGATATCAGAGGCATTAACACAATAAGCAAACATATTCATACCACTTCCTGGTGTTCTGATGTGTCAGAGTTAGTTGTTGCTGTGGATGTGTTCAACAAATCAGTCCGACTGTCAGTGAGATCCTGCGTTACCAGTCGGTACTGACCTCCCTCCTTTGTCAGTTTGAGACCAAATATGTCTGACAACACATCCACCTCTCGGGGAAATGTCACAGATGCCATCTGCCCAATCACCTTCAAATCTGTCTGGGATGAGAAGCTAGCAGAGTACTTTCTCAGTCTATCTACACTGCTTGGCACCTCCATGACCTCATCAAGAGTGGGTTCAAGGATACCACCAAGCAAGTCAGACATCCTCATCCTTTTCGCTCCCTCTATGAGCCCGCCGCCGAAAAAGATTACATACAGTGCATACATGATGCTGTGAATGACAGCGTAAGTGCTCCGGACCTGAGCCATGCAAATCAGCCTCAGAAGTAAAAATAATGATCTAAAGACATCTTTCAAAGTCATTTTCATTAGTGTCCTAAGGTTTTTCATAGACAGTAGAGACGTTGGCAACATCCACCAATTATAAATAAAACATGTTCCCTTGTTGTTTGCAGAATCATCTTTAGTCTCTTCCTCCTCTTGTTTTCCAGGACACTTCTCTCCAGTGTTGGAGCCAGAAATCTGGGCTGCAAGCTGCATTTCAAAGATGGTGTCTTCACAGAAATTGACAAACATTTCCATTTTCTCCTTTTCTCCTCCCTTATTGACCACATCAAAAACGAACTGCCGCTTGGACTCTTTGACCTGTGGTTTCTCCCACTGTGTGCGATTGTATTCACTGATCTCAAAGTACACACGTTCAAAGCGTTTCCCGCTGCCGAGGATCTCAATGCGTCCAAGACTGGGCTGGAAGTAAGTCAAGACACAATCTGCTAATTCCATGAATGTCTTTAGTCTGGAGTCTTTGGGCATGTGTTCGGACAAATTGGTGAGAAGCACGGCGATACTGAAGCCGATGTCTTTTGCCGGCTCATGGAAGCGATCTACAAAGGCCTCGTATTCCACAGTTTGACCATCATTTGTCTCCACACAAGAGAGCAGGAAGTGAATCTCAGTCTGGGAAAAACGTTTGCAGGTTTCCATGGCTTTCTGGAAGTCTTTCTTGCATATGCTGCCCACGCAATCAGGGTCATACAATCTGAAGCCTTCTGAGGATGTGAGGTCTTTCAGTTTGAGGAACATGTCAAAAAACTTGAGAATCATCTCCACATTTCCTGATGATTCCACCAACATGTCCACCATCTGCTTTCCAATTGTTCCATTGATAATGTTGCCTGGAGGAAAAAATAATTGTGGCAGTGTACAGAACCAATTAGGAAAATGTCTCTATCCAAATAGATATGAACCACTGTAGTCATTACCTAATATTTGTACATGCATATTTTTGTAATATTGGTATTTGTTACCTTCTAACATAGAGAGCAGGAACACAACCATGTCCTTCTGCAAGTCCATAAGCTCCTTCAAAAGTTTGATTTGCTTTGAATCCTGCATTAAAAAATGTTAGTATAGAAAATAATTTGCTTCATTTCATGATACTTTGGAAACCGATGAATCGATAGAAGCAAGTCGTATTGGTAACAGCACTACCAAACAAAACTGAGAGGAGTTTGAGTAGAAACCCTAGAGTACACTGCAACCAAGAATATTATCAATTTTATATGTGGTGTGTTTTACAAGAAAAATAACAACCTTAAATTGCCCAAGATCACTGTACTTTACCTGAGAGAGTTTCATCTGCATCTGAGCAAAGACATGGAGGAATCCCACCACAGCATCCCAGAGTCGGCTATAAGCCAGACTCCGTTGATTCCCTGTGCATGGGCCCTGGATGAACACATGATCAAAATGTAGGCAGCTCTGGGATATAGGCTGCTCTCAAACTTAAGAGCAAAATGTTAAAAGTACTAAGGAAAATCCTTTGACACTTTAAAATATAAAATCCAAATTCATCACAAGCCACCATCAGAAAAAGTCAGATTAGTTCCAAATTTATTCTGCAGCATGAATAATTTTTGAAGAATTACTTTTACTTTAATGCCTTAAAATGTGACAAATGTGTACAATTTATGTGTATACTAAGCCAAAAAGCCCCAAAACTTTAACAGAGTGATAATTAAGACTAACTGACCTGGATATACTCTGTGAGGGTGTTGAAGACCTGCTTGGCTACTTCAATAGCCTTGGAGAAGTTGTGTTGAGCAAGTGGATCAATCACATCCTTTCCTGAGTAGTACCAGTAGAAATCACTGATTGACTCCTGTCATGTGGCACAAAACAATGTTTGTGGGTTATTATCAGAAATAAACTTTAGAAAAACTGTCATTATAAATATCTCCAGTGGATTGAATTACGTTGTGGCCAGAAACAAACAAACACAAAAGAAAAGAACACTTACCTGTACCCTTAGTAAAAAGTCGACACTTGAAATAATGATGTTGACAGTGGTGTTGTTTCCTGTTTGTGTTCTTAAATAATTTTGGAAATCTTTAAAAATAAAAATAAATAAAAGTCAAGATGAATCAATTTTATGGACAGTAGTAATGATACCCGTGTTCTACTCCAAGTAACACTAAGCATGAGTGACTATTCATATGGCTGTCAAAAGAAACAAAGATCATGAACGGTACAATAACACATAAGATGAATTACCAGAGTTATGTCCTTCACAGAGCAGCTGCAGGAAACGGAATAGATCACAAGTCAGGTCTTTGTCTGGCATTACTTTCTCTTCTTGGAAAATGATGAATAGATTAGTGTAGGAAAGAAAAAAAAAGAAATAATGTCATACTAGATAAAACGTAGGAGAATAAACAAGGTTATGAGAGAGAATGCAAAAAAGCCCACAATGAAACCAAAAATCAAGTCAACATGGAGTAAAAAGTAACAGATGATGTTAAAGATGAAAACATAATAAAAGTTTAGACTGAATCAGAGATTTTTTAGCCAGCTCCCCTGCTTTGACACAGAAACAGTAATGGATTTTTTTTATTTCCATTTGAATACCGTACCTGAGCTCTCATCCGTGGCCATGCCTAATTCTTCTGCTTTGTTCTGCCTCTCAAATGCATTCAGATCCAACACACTAGATGGCAGAAAATCACACACACACAGTCTTTTTACTCCAACCATTTTTAATCAAATCAATATGTAAAGCCTGCCCTCCTCTGTGATATTTAACAGGACTCTTTGTCTATCATCACTCACCTACATGACTGCATGAGTCCAGCCATGCTCTGGAAAAAGCCAACATCCCGCTTCTCTCTTAGATAATCCAACATTTTCTGTCAAGCACAGCCACCAAAGACAAGGTTTGATAGTATTTATTATTAGGACAAGTTTTGCTGCAATGCAACTGTTTCAATATTAAGTGTTGGAGGTACAGGAATGGTCAAAGTTTTAATAAAACAAGATGGAATGTGCTGGAGACCAAATGCATTGACTTGTATGTGAATTAATTCATCAGCTTTGTTATGCAACAGCATGATTTCATTTATATTTTTATTTTGTTGATTACTTTTTTTTGTTAATTCTAACATTCTTTTAAAAATGAAATCTGAACAGTTTCATAGCAGATGTCGTGTGGAAGTTTCAGGGTAAAACAACTCACAGCTGTAGGCAAAAGCAATGTATCACCTGCTGAACTGTGGCATTCCCACCGTTGAGAATAGCAATACCAAGTTTCAGAGTGGGGGCAATCATGGAGCTCATGGTGCCTAAAAATATTTAAAAACAGTTTTGATGAGAAATGCTATAATGTATTAGTCACATTTTCATATAAAGTGGTTATTTTAGATGGAGAACTGAGTATGAGCTTTGTTCAGTTTGAATCTATTTATTTTCTACTCCTTGAATAAAAAAAAAGAAAACAAAGACCATAAACCAAAGTACAGACCGATTTAAAACAAGCATTGATTTTATTTCATATCCTATGGCGGGGTATGAGGGCCAAAATGATGACTATTACGTAACCAGCGGTTGCTACATACTTGTAGCAGGAGACTATATCTATTACTAAAGGCCCCCACATACTCGGGCGTACAGTGCGCATTCCATGAGCCGCGCGGACTCCGCGTATATTGTCCGCGGATGTTTGAGACTTCCTACTCGAGTGTACTGACCGCCGACAAATACTTTAATTTCTCGCAATTTCAGTCATGATGTCAAGGATGAGGAGGAAGAGACAGCTTGCATTTTAGCCTAAAAATAAAAGAAAAACGAACTACCTTACCCAGGATCTGCTTTTTCCTTCCACAAATTTGTTGCTCGCTGAAAGCCCTTATATTCATTCATTGACGCATCATAAAGTTTTATAATCTCCTCTGTGAGACGCTCTTCAAAATTTGACTCCATTTTGTCCACAAATGACACCAATTCTCAACTTTATCCGCTTGGTGTCGCATCCAATACAGTACTCGTCACTGTGCGCACCGCGGACGCGGACAAAAAATATTGATCTCTGCGCAGACCAGTCCGGCGGACGTCTGCGTCAGGTCTGCCTCAAGTCCGCGCGGACCTCCACGGACCAAAGTACGCCCGAGTATGTGGGGGCCTTATGTGTATTGATCTAATTAATGATAGGCCGGCCAGCACCGGTAACTGAGCAGCTGACCCCAGTAACTGAGAGTAAATGAGAAGGAGACTATTCATTTGTGTTAGCATCAGAGAGGTTAGCAACTAACATGGATAAGCTGGCCTTAGCATTGGAGAGCCTAGTGACTAGCATGTCTAAGCTGCTCACCTATTTTATTAGACACAAACCTTTTTGAATAAAGAGAACTTTCTCAACAAAAAGGGTTGACAAACAAAACCTATGCATGCAGTGACTGGCGTTCCTTAGACAGAATTTACTGCTTAACACATTGTCAAGGAAAAAATATTAAACATAAAACATATTACTGTGAAGCAGACAGCTGTTATATATATTAACCATTGGTTATGCAATAGTCTTAATTTTGGCCCTCCTTCTATGCCATAATTTCTTACCTTTGCTGGCACTAATGGTTTGCAGGACCATCTCAGCCGCACCTCGACCATGCAGCCTGGCCTGCTGGTACCGCAGCTTCTGTTTCTGCATCTCCTTCACCTGAACCACAGAAAACACAATCCTTTTTAAATTAACATTAAATATTAAATATGATATTGAATGATCATAAAAGAAGTTCATGAGTTTTTACACAAAACAGTAAAGATTTTTTTGAAAATGAGTCAATATACTCACTTCAAAGCTTTCTACCTCCTCGTCTTCATCATTATCATCATCATCATCATCATCATCATCATCTTCCGTACAGCAGCTCTGAGAAAATAAACAGCACAATGATGATGTAAACGAGGCTGAAAGTGTAATAACTCAATAAGGGATAAATAATATTGTTAAAAGTGTACTTCACCTCTTTACTTACAAGATTTTGTTATGTAATATGTGGAACAAACACCGAAGCATCAAAGCAAAACTTAAAGCTCATTAAAGTCTGATGCAACATTTGAGTGTGTATGTGTCTGTGTTTAGGGAGCCCTTAAGTTTAAATGCATTAAAATAAACTCAAATGTTTATATCTTTATAGTGTAAGTTATTACTGTAATTATAAAACAGTAACTGTCCTTTATTACAATATAGACATAGTTAAATGTTTTCAAATATATATTATCATTCAGAGGGTTTCTTTGGCTTTTACAACTATAACACTTATTTATTGAAAAGCTATCTCACAATTTCCTCAAAAAATGCTGTAGATTCTCAGTCACTGAGGACATGTCAAAATCAATCCAAATAAAGAAAAAAAAATCAATTGGACTTTTTCTTCTAGTTGAATATGTTTTCCCTCCCCTCTGCCACCCTGGATGGAGACGGAAAGTCTTCAACTGCAGACCAGAAGTCCAGTTGTTTTGTTGTCTTTTGTTTTACTTTTTATGGACTCACATTAAGTCACATCCATTCTAGCTAATTAAATGATTTGCAGGATTTTGTAAACCATTTTAATTTTAATGAGGCTTTATTTACAAAGAGTTACCTTGGCCATAATAACAGCATAGGACTTGTAAAGGCTGTCATTTTCATGCTTACTGTGAAAAGAGAGTCAGAATAAAAGAAAGAGCATGAGTTAATCTCTGCAGGAATAATGGTGCCTATTGATGAAACTAAAATAATTTATTGAACATCACAGTCCCAGTATGTGTCAAACATGTTCTATTAATTCTTTTCTAAAAACTAGACAAACACTGTAAATTATTCTTTCATCACAGAAGAATTCTGGACAATTATGTACATTCATGTCTAAATAAAGAATGTAACAATATGTAACAATATATGATCCTGACCACAACTTAATTGGGTCAACAACAAGAGCAAGACCCAGAATATATCAGAAAGTATTTAAGGAAACGCAGAAAAAATAAACCTTTCTGGCTTTTCAAGTAAAAAATGAAAGTCAACAAGTTAATAATAAAACCTTCATAATAATAACTCCACTTCAGGGCAATTTACCATTGACATTCCCAACCAGTAATAAAAGCAGACAGAGTTTGTCCTGCATAAGAAACACACACTAACCTGCTTCCAGTCAGAGCATTTCGACTGAAGAGGGTAATGAGTTGTAGAAGTGGATCGATCAGCTTGGCACCTTCATCCACATCCTTTACCTCCCATTTGTCACCTTCGCACACTTTTATCACTCCACCCCTCTGGAGTTCAGGGAAAGAGGGAAAAACATAAGTGTCCTTATTTTATGTTACACACTGACTACAGGTACACATGTTTGCGCCTTGCAAACAAAACACAAACATACCGCCTGCCACTAATTTAATCATTCAAATTTGACTTCAAGCTACAATTTTGTTTTGTTTTCCTATTTATCAAATTTTTAAATAGAATCATAAAAGTCAAGAATCCCTGAGATAATGTTTAAAGAACAAGTTGTCTTGATTTAGTTTTGATAATATGAATTAAATTACATAAAATCCAACATTTTTTAAAGATAAGAAAGATGTGTTCTATTAAAGAAAAATCCAACCATAAGCTTCTAAATGCTATAATAGTTTTTTTAATGGTAGAACAGCTGTTATCGTCAACTCACAGCTAAGTTCTCCACAAGCAGCTCTTCAAAGTTGTGATTTTCAGAGGAAATCCAGAATTTAGTGTAGCCTTGGAGGAACAGGTTGACTGCTCGGTGACTGAAAGGGAAGAGAAACTCGTAAAAACAAAATTTGAAAGAATAAAAGTAACAAAAGTGAGCAACAAGGGAAATAAAATCTAAAATGGAGACTTGTAACACTCAGCTGATGCCTTAATCTTTTGATGAAAAACTAAAACACAAAAACACTAAATTTGTCGATACTTATTAAAAAAAAGTAACTTCTACATCTTCCACACAATTAAACAGATGTTTATGGAGAAAGATGTGGAATAAAAATTTGCAAACCGCACATATTCTTTAAATATACGTACGTTAAAGTTTTTTTTTTTTTTTTGAGTATTAAATACCAGGTATTTTTACCGAGGTAAGTTGTAGAGTGGAGTCATCCTTAGGCAGGCTACCACTGCATGTTTTCTCTGTTTAGATAACACTTTGTACCATGCAGGCTTTTTACTTCTCTGTGGGTGTTCCACCTGTTAAAGAAAAAGCTCATATGACGCGCACATAAACCTCCAGTTTCCAAGAACCTGCAGTAAATAGGATTGGTTTGACTTATCATTGCGGATCGTTTACCAGCATCAAAGTGTAAGAACAAATTAAAACAAATAAAGCTGCAACAATGTAGGAAGGTGGGTTTTTTTCTTGCTACTGTACTATGTAAGTGATACATAGAACTATAAAACTCTTAAAATTCCCTCTGATTCAAGGTTGTAAACTTAGTCATTTGCTTTGTTTGGTAATTTTTTAGTTAAAAAGTCACGTAGAGCTTGAAGTTATTATTAATGACAGGTTTGTCTGCTGCTAAATTAAATACATTTATGACATCTAAACCTGCAAGCCTAACATGAAAAACCAGAGATATCTGACAATATTTGGCTCACAAAATCGATCAAAAGTCACTCTTTCTGTGAATCCATGACCACCAAGCAGGTATATATAAAAATGTTGCAACAATGTCAGCAAAAGATAATTATCTTGGAGGAGATGAATGATGAAGAAGACAGTTCAACAACACTTACTACTACCTTCATCTCACTTCACTTCACTGAACACACACAATTCTCGGTGCTCGGTCTAATCATTGAGGGGGGATGGATGCACTCAATGTCACTGTATTTACAGAGGCCAAGACGGCAAAGGATGAAGGCTCTGCCTGGTCTTAATCATTTTTTTCTTTCTTTCTTTATAGAATCGTAAAGCTCACCTGATCCAGGTAATAAAGGGCCCGAGCTATTTCTAGAATCCTGTCCACAGTCCTTTGTGTGTCAGAGAGAGCTCCGAGCTGTGTTTGGTGTTGGGCATTAAGAATCTCCTGCCTGTCGCTGTTTGATGCCTGTAAGGAGAGAATGTTGCATTTATTCATTCGGTTCCAAGTGAAAGGCTAAAGCGGGCATGTTTATGGATTTATTTTATTAAGGAAAAAAAAATTGGCTAACACCTGTAGTAGGAATAAAAAGAAGAAACAAAACTAATATAAATAATCACTTTTTTCTATTGATTTTACATGTTTTTGATTTCTAGGAATTTTAAGTCTTAAAAAAATAATCGCAAAAAGACAAAAAAATTAAAATAAATATTAAATCAAGTGTAAAACAAGATCCATTTAAACAAGCAAAAACAGTTCTCCTAAATAAGTTTGATAATCCATTCTGTCACTGACTTATGAATAAACATATTTATCACTGAATTAGACATGCGGAAATGATGCCTGCAGATATTGCACTGTGTAGTGTGTTTGTCACATTCATGTCTCCGGTGAACAATGAGTCCCTGACAAGGATTATTAAAATGACAGCTCTGGATTTTACAGGCTAGGAGAGCATTTCCCAGTTTAATATACCAGACACTTGTTGCACAAATTAAATGGTAAATTTAGTCAGCTATAAATAAATGGGCTGAATGCTATCAACAAAATAGGAAAAAAAGTGATATTCTTTATTAAACTAGCTTTATTAAACTCAGTTAAGTCACAGCTTTTTTATGCAACCTAGTTTGGTTTGTCAAATACTCACTTCAATGTCATAAAGATCAGTTAAAAAAAATGGTAAGAAAGTAAGAAAAAAGCCTGATTTTTCTGATATTTCTAAGATTTTTCTCCTCATAGCCATAGTTAATGTGTCCGTAAGTTAAAAATGTGCAAGAAAAATCAAGGAACTGACTTACCATAATGTCTGTTTGTTTACATGCAGAAAATGACTAAACACACAATCATAGTGATTGTCATAAAAAAGGCTATTTCAATTAAGAAGTTTAATTATTTTGATGTATAAGTTTACTCAAAAAGCTGTTTAGTAGAGTATAGAGATAAAATTGCTTTATTACACTGCTCACCTGTGTCTCAGCACTGTTTATTAATACTATGCATCTTGAAAATTACTGCAGTAAACTGTAGTACTGCAGGAAAATGCACCATTTGATCTAGTTCAATATAACCTTTTTTACTAAGTTTACTTTTTATAAACTTCTGCTTCAGCCTTCAGTGGAGTCAGACGTGCTTTTGCTCTCTCCTGAACCTGCCTCTCCTACCCTGCTTGCTGCTCTTTCGATCATTTTTTCACCTGCTATCCGAAACAAAAAGGAATTGTGGATTTGGTCAACTGGTCTCTGAATACAATTGACACAATTTTTTCCACATTAAGACTGGAACGAGGGGAACATAGCTGTCTGAGTTGAATGGTTGCTGCAGGGCGTATCAGTGCTTCTTGGGGGAACTGGAACCTGATGTGTCTCGCACCACTTTCCACTGAAGACGTGGAAGATTTGTATCTATTTGGATTTATGACAACTGGATTTCTGCTGATCGGCGGAGGCGGATTCCTGATATATTGAAAAGTGAAAGCGACCCTAACAGCAGTCTGGGCACTGGAAGGTTTCTGCTGGGCTGGGAGCACACAGACTCAGATGCTGGAGGAGCTACATTGCAAACTGGATGTGGTTCTGACGAGGATCGCTGTTCAGGAGCTAGCCTCTGGCATGTAGGATTACATCTGGGTGAAGCTTCAGACGGTGAAGAGGCGAGTTGGACACTGATGATGAGATGCAGTTTAGACATTAAAAGCAGCAGAAAATTCAAGGTTGTTTTGTCCCGAAACAATTGTGTTATTTATTGGCTCCCAGAGGCATGGCCTTGATTGCCATGCTATCTAATACTCCCCAAGGATGAGATGTCAACAAGGGCTTGATTCCCTCCCACCCCCATCTCCTGTGTTGGACCTGCTGTGAACCCAAGGCCGAGGAGGAGACTCTGAACTCTGGCGAGCCGAGCAAGAGGTGGTAACATCCTAGACTCTGGACTATGGAGGGGCTATGGACGGGTCCTAGTTTGGACCTTCAACGTCACCGACTCCACTGAACCCCGCCCCATCTCATGTGTTCTGACCTAAGCTCCCTCTCTGCCCCAGGCTGTCTTGCCCTATTGCAAGTCGTTTCTTTTTTGTGCATATGATCCTATGTTTCTGATGTAAACAGGATCAGAGCAATTTTTTAAAATCAACTTTCCTATTGTGTATTTCCCAGCTGCTGAAAGTAGCATGACCCGGTTGCCGCATGACCTGTTCACCTATTCCCCCATGTTTTGTCAGGTGTGATTTTTGAATGGGTGTTCTTAACTGCAATTTTGTTCTACATTGCATCCCTGATGTTATGTTTGAATGACAATAAAGAGAATCTGAATCTGAATTATTTTTGATTTCAGGGTTTGCAATGAGTACCTTTAAACAAAATATTTATAGTAAGAAAAATATAGCGAGACTCATTACCTGAACCTGAGAATGTAAAAGGTTGTTGAAAATTTGCTCTCGAATCTCATCTTCAGTGTTTTTCTGTGGAGAGCAAAGAATTGAAACTGCTGCAGTCTGCTGGTGTCAAATGTGATCATGCATTATTCAGTGCAAACATCTAGGAGAAATATCACTTAACAAAAGGACATTTTGAGGAGAATAAAGACTTTACATGTTTATACATTTCCAACCAACCTGAGAGAAGCCACTCTTAGCCAACATGATAAGGTTCTGGTCGCCTGGAAAACAAACCCTGAGTCCCAAAGGAACAAGCCTCTTCACGGCAGCCACAATGAGAGAGGTGTGCACAGAATAGCGATCTCCTTTTGTCTTCATCTTCCTTTTGTCATGGTTAAACTGAGTGCCAAGAAGCCATGAATATGTTTTTATTTTGTTTGTTTGATACAAGTGATTAAACTAAACAAAGATGCATTTCTGGGCATGAGTGTAGTCATATGATCAATACGTATCGCTGACCTCTGACATTTTATCATTGTAGATCAAGAATGCCAAGTTGTTAATTTCATTTTGGACCACATAATTCTGCTCCTCCCATTTGAAATGCTGTTGTAGAAAACACAGGCGAAGGTAATGTGAACTTTTTATGGGATACAATGTTCACTCATAAAATTCTGCCAAAGCAGAGGCCAAAAATGAATACAAAATCTGAAAAAAAAAGAATTCTGTGTGTGTTCTTACATGAGATTTGCCCCAGTATATAAAGACCTCTGCCACCATCCTGAACAGCTGCTCAGCCTCAGGGATTGGCTTTTTCAGCCATCTGGCTCTGAAACAAGACAGAACAAAACACATTAACATGACAGAATACTCTTCTGTAAAGCTGAACCTAACCTAAAACAGTAACTTAAATAACCCCTTTAGACTGTCTATCTTTCTATATTTTAAAACAAAATAATTTACATCTCTAAGACAAAATCTTTCTGTACAAATCAGAATCACAAGGAATTTTCTCGAGGGATACCAATGCCTTTCAAACAGTAAAAAGGATTCTCTCTATCATTTTTACACCTGAACTTGTTTTGTTAATGTCTTACCGATTCAAATCAACAAACTGGATGAGGAGAGGATAAAAGGCATAGAGGTCTCGCACCAGGACTCTGTATGTTTCCTCTATTTGCAGCTCTGCCTCAGAAATACAACATCCTTCTGCCTTAAGCTGTTCCTCCTCTAACAGAACACATTCTGTCCTCTTCCTTAACTTCTCCATCAGTGGCAGGAAGTGGCTCTTCAACAGCTCAGAGCGAACTTTGCATATGATTGGCTGTGAAAAAACTTAAAGAAATAAAGGCTGCTATTAACAGCTGTCATTTTTTATTTGAGTAAAATGACCACAGCATTGTACGGGATCAGAATACCTGCAATTTGTTTCATCCAGTCACCCTGGTTAGCACCCACGTGGTTGTGGGTGATGCGGAGGATGTGGCCAATGAGGTCACTGGCATGCTGAGGAATGACGGTGGTGAAGACTGGCCTGTCAGGCTGACCCTCAGGGCCCCAGTGCCACCAATGAGCAATGTAGCTACACAACATGGGCACAGTGACCTCTGCAACATGGACATAGGGGGTCTGATGAGCTCCTGCACCAACACCAGCCAACTCTTCCACCTCCTTCAGAGCCTCTTCCAAAGAAGGCAGGAGATGACACACATCTGCAACCTGATCTGGCAGTCCATGATCTAGCACAGGAAAAAAAGTTTACTGATGGTCCTGAGGATTAAATTGAAAATGGAAAACATCAGCGCTTTACCTTTTATCTGAGACGCACTCATGGTATTATAGATGGAATATGGATTATTATGGTTTAGAGATGGCTCCAGGAAGCAGATGGGAAAAGCCCCAGTAAGGGCTGCCAGGCAGGCACCAACTGCTGACCTCTGTCTGTAAGGAGGATCGGTGTGAGGATGCTTCATGAGTTAAATAACTGAGCCCCGCCTATCCTGTCTATTTTTAGCATCTGCGACAACATGGAGGAGCAAAAATGGCGACCAAACAGGGCGTTGGCTCATTCAACAATCCTGTAAAACCGCTAGATATATACAAGGAAAATATATAATTTATGAGTAAAAAAAGTCTTGAAGTCAGCCAATAACTTAGTCATTTTCACAATTTGAAAATGTTTCATTATCAGATAAATCACATCAAATCTGCTGACTTGTGAAATGAGACATTTTTCTGTTTCTCTTTTGTTGGTACATCCATAACACGTACAGCTTTCTGACATTTTTTAACATTTGATAGCATCTACCATGTGGTCATGGGGTCACTTAGTCAAGGCTCACTCCAGTTGTTATACAGACCTCCATGGGGGGTTTTAATTTCTAGAACCACAATGTTTATGGACATTCTAGACAAAACTGATCATTTTACATTAAGATCATACCTTTTCCCATCAAAAAAATATCTAAAAAGAAGATTTTGAATCAAAATAAAAAACAATATTAACATTTTCTCAGAAATAATGTTGCAATATAAACATTACCCCTCCATCGAGATGCTGCTACTGGTTCCAAGAGAGTAAAGACTGTTCAAGATCCTGTAACAGGACACCTGGGTTCTGCCAACTGGAAAAAAAAAGATGGTGAATATTCAGGAACACTGAGCTGAACTATCAGAATGCCTAATGGATCAAGTATTGGATGATTTTAAAGGTCGAGGTGTTACTGGAACCGTCAATGTGCTTCTGCTGCTCTGTGTCCAGATAAAATGTTTTAATCATGTGGAAGGTCGACCAGAGATAGCAGGCGGTATAGAAACCAGCTGTTCATCCTACACCTTAGTGCACAAAGGTTATCAAAGGAAACTACTGCAAACATATGGAGTTTGCTATGCTATGATGCCAATGTGAGTAAAATGTTTTAACAAGCTACAAATTGAGCTACTAAAGTGCTTTCAGATGGTACTTTTTACCAAGACCACAAAGGTAGTCCTTACCAAGAAGGTCCACTCCATGGGTTTGGTTACAGAGATGATGGAAGAAAGAAGTGAGCATAGGTAAAAGAATGGAGGTTGTGTAGTTGAGAACCTTGGCCACTCCTCGAGTCAACTGGCCTCGACTCTGACATAAAGTTTCTGAGACTTCTTCCACAGTCATCTCCAAATCAGCTGCAGCTGCCTCAAAGAATGAATTCAGAGAAGTCTGGATAGCCTCTGAGGCTGATGTCAATGTTCTAGGATGAAAAGAGGGGGAAAAATTATATTATATATATATGTTTGCTGGATTTTTTTGGATTATAGATTTACTCTACATAAAAATGAAAACTGTAAAACCAACTATTAACAAAGAAATTTGAAAAGTTATAAAGTTAAAGCTGAGATTGGTTTGAATGACTATAATTAAACCAAGTAAACAGACTAAAACGGTTTCAAATCTATTCATCAGACAAGCCTTAATGACATCAATTTCTGTTGATCCCAAAAAAATGTTCAAGCCTCATGCTTCAGAGGCATTGTCTACAGGGAATGAAAGTGATATCTACCACAATTAGATAGCATCAGCGTATCAGAGGCCTAATTACAACAGACAGCTCATCCTCAGACATGGTGGTGCAACACTAATAAAGCAGAAAGCAAAGCAAGAAAATCAATTCAGGTAGTGTGACAGGAGTGCCATCTAGCTACCTGGCATCAAGAGCCTGAGTCAGAACGCAGAGGCAGCTTTTAACGTCGGAGGCTCCGTTTCCTAAGAAAACATAATGCATCATTGCATTCAGATTATGGGGAAAAATACTGCTACATTTAAAAATGCTTAGACAGAAGTCAGACAAATTTGCAGCTTTAAAAATGTTTGAATGTTGGTGGATCCAAACATGAGCAACCAAAAGCAAACAAGCATGCAATAATCAAAATAAAACGAATGGAACACAAAAATGTCTGAGTAAATTTTATTTTAACACAGTTCTTACCAATTAATGAGATCCGGTGTCTTACTAAAGCTGCAAGCTTACAAAAGAGGCTAGTTGTAAACAAGTAAGAAGGAAAAAATATATATTTTAGTACAAAAAATCAAAGACCGGAGAAGGAATCATTAAGTTACGTTATTCCAGAAAATATAATTTTATAATATTTTTATTAAGGGCTTTTACACACCAAACAATCATCTCCTTTTCTTTTTTTGAGGCACGGCTTCTATTATCACTTGAGCAGAGAGAGGTGGACAGGAAATACAGACGATGGCTTTTGACATATTGTTCCAAAACAGGAAGGACAACCTACGGAAAAGCAAAGTAATAACCAATAGTTACTTCATAAATCCACGTGACATTCGACCTTTAAATTTCCTCTGGTCAGCTTTCCACATGTAATTAAATTACACACTTGTTTGCCCTGCTGCTCCAACAAAGCAACAACGCTTGCCGAGAGAAACATCGACCAGAATTCATATCATGGCTTCACAAATACAGTAAATCACACTCGTTACACCATCAGTTCAGCCTCAGAAAGCCAATGTGCTTCAATCACGACTATGTTTTCCAGAAAATAATTAACAAAAAAGTCATCAGGTAATGTTTGTTTATTTATTTTTTCTTACACCCATATGAAGCAGCAGATAGATGAACTGACAAGCAGCCAGTATTAGATTTGCTTGTCTGCATGCAGGAGTCTGGTTAAGTGGGAGGAGTGGGTGTGTAGAGATGTGAGGCATGACTGTTCATAGTCTTGGCTGAATGGGTCTGACTCAGGGGGTCCCATCAATGAAAAATAAACCCTTCTTTTTTTTTTTTTTGGCTGCCTCCTTGGTGGCAGAGCAGCGTGGGAGGCTTTAATCTCTATCCTGATGGCAATCGAAACGCCCACATGGATTTCCGAAATGGTTAAATAAATTACATGGCCACAAAGGCTTTGGCTTATAGGGATTGCCCATGGCAACCGTCTAACAAAACTAATTAGATGTCATAAATGACACGAGAAAAAAAGCCAATAAGAAGAAAATAAAAGGCCATTGGAAAATTAAATTGGAAGTGGGTTAAATCAATGTCCGAGATTTTCTTTTTTTTTTCCACAAAGACTGAATAGGTTTAGATATAAATTTGAGATAAGACAAACCTTCTGAAAAAAGATTATTGGTTGACTGTCTGCTCTCTCTCCTTCAGATATCTGTCGTCTGGCTTGAATCACCTCTGTAAAGAAACAAAACGTTCCGTTTACTTAAAACAATCAGACTAAAACTGTTCAAGTATTTTTCTTCAATATTAGGTTGATGTACCCATGATTATATCTGCCCTAAAGCAAACTTAAATGTGAGCTGAGGAGACTGGTTTATTTATTTATTTATTTATTTATTTATTTATTTATTTATTTATTTATTTATTTATTTATTTATTTATGTTAATGATTAAGGTACAACCATCAGCTATTACACAATAGTCAAACTTAAGCTGTAAATAATGTAAATTTAGCTGTAAATGCTGTAAATATGTCCTTGTTTTATATGTTTTACATATACATAAATAAATAATTACCAAATTTTAACATGATCTCTTGGGTCTCCTCGGTGTGAAACAACATTCGCTGAAGGAAAGTGTATCCAAAGCAGTTGCCCTTTGCTAGAAAGTCAGTTTCTGTTGTCTTTCGATTCCTGCAGAGTGCAATCAAACAAGATCATAAGTAGGCTCATTGCATTGTTGTGTTGTAATCTAAAGCAATTGTTCTATTGCAAAGTTTTTTTTATCAACGGTTTTATTGCAGTGTTGCACTGGGAAAACAATACATTTATTTTGTGTCAGGGCAGTGATTAGAATTAATGTGCAACCTGTACAGGAGGGAGGTGGGAAAAACATGTGAATTTGATGGTTATTAAGGCTGCTGTGTGACGACAGCAGAGCAATATTACCGTTACAAGACTTCATGGCTTTCCAATGCAAATATAAATGTTCATGTTTTACTTTTCTTGTCACGCATTAATCCTACCTAGTGCCTACCTCCACACAGTGTAACCGTTAAGCAGAAGAAACTTGATTATATCCTGGGCTTTGTCTCTGAACTTGGTTTTCTCCTTGGCAGTCAGGGCATCGTAGGGTACGAGCATTGAATGGCCTCCGCCCCCTGAGAATATAAATGCATTCAAAACATGGAAGGTTTTTTCTTTTGTTTTTGTTTTTATTTGTGTGTCATTCTTGAGAGGATAAAACATTGGGATGGTTTGCAGCCATATTATATCACCTTTACTCTCAAGTTCTGATTTCTTTGTTTTAGCCCAGACGTTGTGGTAGTTCTCGGCCAACTGTTCAGCCATGGTCTAAAAACAATAATATCAGTTTAATTATTCAGAAGCACATTATAAAATGCAAAACAAATGTCAATGCTTTGGCAAAACCTAGACTTAAAATATAGGCAGCACTAAATTTCTGGATAATATTTTAAACAAAAGGCAAACATCATTATGAGGACTCACACATTGGTCCCATGATAATGTGATGCAGCTCATGTCCAAAGGTTTGGGGCTAAAGGTGGATGCTCCTTGAAACGAAAGCTGAGACAGACAAAATGTGTTTTTTTTATTTGAAGCAAAGCTGCCTTTTTGAGTGAATCTGACTGCTTTTAGTTCTAATATAAACACAGCTGTGAAAGTGAAGGTGTTCAGTGACACACACCTGACCAGACTGAGAGATTCGGCGAGCACAGGCCTGCATGGCAAATGCTTCTCCTTCTTTGGTCCTTTCTATGGTCCAACCAAAGGCTAACATACTCTTTACTGTCTCTTTGATGGCCCATCGATACACCTCCTTTTCCTGCACAACAAACAAAAAGTCAGAAATATACACATGAACTGACAAAACTATTTTAATATTCAAATAGGTTGGTACAAACTGTGTTGCCTGCTTGGCATGCTTTTTAATGAAGGCAAGGGGGCAAAAATCCAAAAACCATGAAGCACATCATTTTAATATTTTATATTACACACTCCCATGTTTAGTATGCAAATCCCTCCGGGATATGTCAGTTCACTGGTTTCATTATTGAAGTACATTTCTGCATGCATACACATACCCCTAAAGGTGACGGCAGTTTACCTTCTCAGCCAGAGCTCTGTACGGCTTCAGGAGCGGGTGAACTTTGGAGTTCTCGCATAGCTGCTCCCCGTGAACCCAGCCGTTGGCAAACTGTCAGGGATAACACGCGCAGGTTCACTAAATATTCTTTGCAACGTTCTGTACAACATGTTGTGACACTGAGGAAATTAAAACCTATCTTAGCAACTCACTTTTATGCTAACAGGCAAAGAATAGTTATTAAGATACCTTGTCAAGAGACCACTTTTCGTGAGTGTGCTCTGCATACTTGTTCACTACAAATTCCAGTCCCTCAGGCACAGAAACACTAATAAAAAAGAAAAGAAATAACTGTATTTAACCTTATGTTAGAGCAGCAAGTTTGATTACAGGCATATTATTATATCACCATTATTCTTACAAAATTCTTCCTACCAAGATTTTTTTAATCTGTTTAGGTTTTCTTCCTAATTATTAATGTTATGGTCAGTATCTTACTTGGATGTATTTACAGGCTGGGGGTCAAAGTGTCCATTTGTGTCCACTGAAGTTTTTCTATCCCTTTGAGACAGACAGCCAGATTCTGTGTGTTCAGGAGGGAATGCTTTGGCAACTGCGACAAGGCATTGTACGCACAATTTGAAGAACTCAGGAACGTATGGCTTTACGGTTTACAAAGAAACAAAACAGGAAACAAAGCAGAAAAGTTAAATAGAATACAAGTAAAAAAACTAAATTAAGTTTGCATCAATAAAAAAACCTAAAACTCAATATATTGTATTTGCAGGTTTGTCACATTATCTGATTACTTGTGATATTTATATTTTAAAAATGCACATTTTTGTAACTATTACATAAGAAATCTGAAAATATTTCAAAAAGTAAGACTAATGTACGAGATGTGATTTTATTTTGGCTGCAGAAACCTGGTTACATAAAAATAAACACATTTAAAAAGCCGGTCAGCTATCAGATATTCCCATCCACTCTTTGATCCAAGTATTATATTGCAAAACTGGCAAATGAGCACCAAACACCATTAAAGAGAAAGTTGTAGCCCAGACAAAATATACATATTTCCCTACCATTTATCCATCTCAGTTACAGAAACCAATTCCTGTAGATCATATTCATCAACCTCGTCATTTCAAACATCATTTACAACATTACCTTTCTTGGTTAAAACTATCGAATACAAGAGCTGAAAAATGTCAAAATGATGTGATTTGTTTTCCTCTGAGTCAAACTAAGTTGTTAATTCCGTACCTTATATGAAAAGCCTGTTTTTATTACATGATGTTTAAAATGTAAGGTGCTAAGACGAAGATGTGATAGAAAATATTTTTACCCGAATGAGGGAATAGAAACTCTAACACCGTAGAATAACACCAATCTCTTTTCATTTTGTTTCACAAATGCATTTTTCTATGCAATTTAAATTGATTACATTTTTACCTTCTGTATCATACTGTATAAGAAATACAAAAAGGAACTGAAAGAATGTCTAAGCTATACAATGATTTATTTTTTAGACAGGTAATGATCTTAATTATATATAATTTGATGTTTATTCAGAATAATTTCCAGTTAAAATTATTTTCTTATGTGCTTACAGCGAATCAACAGAATATTTATTTGATTTATTGATTTTAGGTCTTCCACTCCATCAGGTCTGTTCAGGTTTTAGGAGGTTTCATAGCAGGCTTTGAATAATTAAGTGAACTCCAGGGTTTTATTTCTTCCTTTACTTGTGATTTTAATAGAGCAGAAGATGACATAGGAATGCACTTTATAATTTGTGCTTGAATAGATTTTCACAAAGAAAGATGAATAGTGCAGATATGGTACTTATAGTTTTGTTTTTATCAAAAGATACAGACAAAAAAAGCACTTTAGGTTACCTTCTTTGCCAATGCCTTAAAAACACCCCAGAATAACTTTCTAGAAAGGTGGAGCTCTTCTTCAGAGGCCAAACTTTGGTCATCCCCCCTGTCAGCATGGGAGTAATATTTCCACCTCTGCTCATAATGACTGGTCAAGAGCTGGAAAACATAAGTAATAAAAAAATACATAAAGAAACCTGGGCTTCTAACATACTTTAACATAAACTGCAGTGAACCATGTTTTGTGTTTTCACTTTTAGTGGCATTTTGCTGTGGTCTGAGAGATGGAGAACATCAAAGACAAGCTGGTGAAGGAGAGGCTGCATCATAGATGGCTGGAGTTTACTGGAAACATCAAATCATGAAAAATTACACACAGATTAGTTGCATGTCCATCACAACCACATTTGCACAAACACATGTACAGAAGGAACACTGCTTTGACTAATTATCCCTTTCAGAAGAGTATCAAAGATAATTTAAATAGCCAAAAAGTTAATTATTTGAACATGTTGATGAAATTTAGGAAATTATGTCTGAAATAGGGAAAACAGACTTTACAGTAACCAATTAAATATAATGAGTAGTTTTATGGTTGAGTGGCTAAGTGACTGTAGGAGGAGGGTAATGTTTTAATGATTCAGTGAACGTGATACATCCACCAAAATGTATCAACTTGCTATTAAAAATGCACAATGATGCATTTTGGAACCTGATGATCTTCAACTTTCAATTTTTCTTTTCTTGTAGCTACACAAGCCCCACCTGCACAAAGCCAGCAAACAGTCCTCGGCAGTGTCTCTCTGAGCCTTGGTCAAGCTGAGAGCTTTTGAGAGCTGATAAATTGCCTGAATGAGTGAGTCAACCAGGAGAATATTGTCCTCTAAATTGTGGAAGAGAGCAAAACATTTGGTGAGCAGGGGAAGAACAGCAGTACACAAGTATCTGTTGAGGGCCAAGGCCATATCGGTGGATCCCAGCTCAGCCTGCAACATAAAAAAGAAAATGCAAGAGGCTCACTTTTATGGACGATCGAAACTGACTTAATTAGAAATAAAAGAAGAAACATATAAATGGACCAATAAATAAATACACTGAAAATAAACAGATTAAATTAAAACAGGAGAAATTAACCATTTGTTTTATAATTTAATTGACCATCATATTTATTTTAACAGCTTAGTTTCAATAAATAATTTATCTTAGCACATAATTTAAATTTGACAGTGTTTAAAATTATATATATTTTTGTTTTTACTTTTACTTGTACATGCATTTCTGTCTCTTAATGTTTATATTTAGTATTTTTTATAGCTTTCTCCTCACAAGTCTTTTTGTTTCCATGTTTTGCTTTTAGATTTTACTGTCTCCTTATGCAAATGAGGTGGGTGGGTCCTCCATACACTTTATTTAATTCAAACTAATATTAAAACTAACTTGAAAAGGAGATTAAATGGTTAAAATCCTATTTAAACAATGTAATGTGTATTTTAAAAAATGAAAAAATAATACAATAAATCAATACAGTTTACTATATTAATGTTTTAGTTAGACATTTTGTTGTGCACAAATCTAATATGAGTCTATTTGTAATGAATAACTCCAAGTTTAGGAGTATTTCTCAACAATTAGAGCTAGTTTTAATGGTTGTGTTAAGGAGGGCATAGAGGAAGACCTTTCTTTATAATCATGCCCCCAATATTGCATTAAACCCCTCAAGCAAATGAAAAGGGCAGCAAAAAGGCTCACAGTGTCAAGAGAGACAGCAGCCTGAAGGTCAGGCAGAAAGCCGACTTCCAGAAGGTGGAGAAGAAAATTTTGGTCCTCAAGGCCGTAAACACGATCCAGGAATAAAACCATAGCTGCTTTATGGTCGGGGCAGAACACTGTGGACAGGATTGGCTCAACCAACAAACCATCTGCAAAAAAAAGGGAACGATTAGATCTACTGACTTCATTAATTTATAATGCAGATTCTTCTACACCTGATTAGGCTTCTCATGTTTTTGCGTATAACTTAGACTGTAACATATGTGGCTGAAATGAGTGTGAATTGAAGCTTTAATGTTTATTGACAACAAAAAGCCAGTGCAGGTAATGTCCATGGACAGTGAGATGGGCTGATTTAGTCAAATTCACCTTCAGACACTGATGGGAGCTGAAAGGAGATGCTGATTACTCCATCAAGATCCTGAATAGGGATGAGCGATCTCAAAATAGCCCTGATGCGGATGGCTTCTCCTTTGCCTCCTTGAATTAACTGGAGAACAGTTCCAAAAAAGATAACATCTGTTAGCCCAGTTCAAGTTTTACAGCAATAATAAATTATAGAAGAACTGGTACATAAAACTCAGTATCTCTTTATGAATGTATGGGAGGTCTTTTCAAAGTGAGTTACGGCTCATCTTGTTTATTAATTTTGCCATCTTAATGTTCACATAAAAATAAATTTAAAGAAAAAGTTTTTTTTTCCCAAAAATGTTTTTTTGATGTATGTCACTTTTATGGCAACATACTGTATGTGAGAGCTGAAAGGAGTATGAGGTATGACAATTACCAAAAATAAAGGTTATTTTATTTTATTCCTGATGGTGAGGAATAAAATAGATCACTTACATGCATCTCTGGAGCGCAGCGCCCCAGCAAGTCAATAAGGGCTGAGTAGAAGGTCATGATGGCGTGTCCCATGTGAATACGGTCATCATTATTGCTCTGAATAGCATCTCTGTTACAAGAATCAATCATAAGAGCCAGATGGCTTTTAGAAGAGACAATAATTTATCATTTTAAAAAGCTTAGTCATTTATTTTAAAAGGATTTTTATTAGTCCGTGCGGTTAATAAAAATGTTCCTGTTCAGACTGTGCAATATGTCTGTGTTTATAGCTATTACGGACAGTGTTTTGGGATTTGGGAAAGGTCCATCCATTGAAGGGTCCTCAGAGATCCTGATGGCTTCCTTCATGGCTGCTAAAAGTCCATTTCCCCCGTCCCCTCTCAGTGCAGGGCCAAAACATTCAGGCCGACGAATCAACAGTCTCAACACCACATAGGCATTCTCCTCCACACTCTCACCTGCAGTCAGAGAGAACAGAAAAGTCCAACAGCAATGGAAATTTTAGGTCAGCCATAAACTCATCAAAGGTAATAAACGGCAAATAATAAATGCAAAAAATAAGAAACATTGTCTAGATTTATATGGCACAATATGAAGAGGTAAAGCTGTATTCATTTGGCTAAACTAAATATAGTTAGGGCTATGACTTTTAGCTTTAGAAGAAAGATAATAAAGGAATGAAATGGCAAGGTTAATGGAGCAGAACATGAAATGATGCCACTAATTGTCCCTTTTCAGCTGTGACGTTTGCTCTCAGCACTGTAGGAAATACTGAGCTTCTGTAAACAATGAGTTCCTTGTGATGCATGGATCAAAAGTGCATTGAAATGCAAATAAAATAATCTATAAATTTAACAATAAAGTTTTTTTTCAAATAAAAAATATATATATTAAAATAAATAACATAACTAGAACTGCAGAACCTGTTAAAATTGCTGGACATTTACTACACAGCCCACAGAAGAAAACACGTTTTTCTCCCATCTTTTTACATGAGGATGTAAATCTACCATTACAAAAGACGGTAAAGCGTAGAAAATTCAGATAACGCTCTCCCTCCACAGGGTTCCATCCAATATCAGCGTAACCTTTTGCCACCAGCAGTGAACAGCTCTGGAGACCACATCCAGCAAGATACTGAACCACCTGGAAATAACAGATTATATTAACACAAAATGCTGCAGGAAGCTGCATGCTGGTAAGCGTTATATACATCTTGATTAACTGTTAGAGACCCTGTAAACATGGCATGAAGAGAGCTTCTTGTTCATATAAAATTTGTTTCCTCCATGCTGAATAAAAATCTCAAACCTTCTCTATGTCGGGTTCCCTCAGAGTTAAAGCCAGTTCATAATTATCCATAACAGAGGCTGCTGCTACATCAAGAGGAGTGGAGCCACGCATGGACGGTAAAGCTAAGAGACAAAAGATGCAAAACAATGTGAACGCTGATTGAACATTTGCATAATGTCACATCTTAAATATCTAAACACAGACACAAACTAGTGAAGAGACAGAAATTACCTAGCCCAACGCTGCTGTTTTCTAACAAATAGCTGAGGTGGTCAAAAAGCGCTCCTTGATTGTGACAACTGATGCGGCAAAAATAACACAAGAATCGACAGCAGCTTGCCACCATCTTTGGAAAGGTAATCTCCTAAAACAAGACGATTCAGGCATGTAAAAATAAATCACAGTATATTCACACTTAATAGGAGATGACTTGTTTCATAAACACCCACCTTTGATTCTCCTTCTCCCAGAACATTGACCATCACCTCCATCACGGTCTCATGCATCCCCAATGCCCTCATTAAGTTGGGGTGTTGGTAAAAGACTTTGTTGTTCATTATGTCTCTGTATACATGATCAAAAATAAATATAAAAACAAAAACTTTCACAGCAGGTTAAGCTTTGTATTAGAATTTTATCAACACAAATAGGAACCCTGCCTCTGCCTACCCTAGTCTTTTGATCATCAGCTGCTCTTCTTCCTTCCCCATGCGGACACTCAGGAGAGATCGAATTTGACCCAAGGAGGACAAGAGTGCCATAGCATCCTCGACTGACGAGTGGCTGATAGCATAAGCCTTTGAGAGTGGCTTCTCCATTTGGCCCCTGAGGCCCTGATACTGGTGGTGCAGCAATGAGAAGATAGCCCTAACCAGCTCAGAGTCTTCTATCTCACTCTCTTGAGTCCAGCACACCATCGTCTCAGAAATCAGCTGTTTGAGGGACCCTGCAGACATGCCAGCAGTAGAAAAGTAATAGAAGCAGAGGATCCTAGAGAATTGTCTGAGAGACAAAATAAGACAATCTTACTAGGACTGTGTGATTTAAACGCCTTCATTTCACTGGAAGTTGTTTTACGTCCAACGAGTCCCGTTACAAAACTGAGGAGTTGATCTTTCAAAGGCGTCTTAACGGTGTCTTTATCCTCTGAGTCAGAGTTGACTTCTGTGCCTGTACAGCAGCAGCAAAATAAAATACAATTTCTGTGCTCTCAAAAGCAATTATACTAAGTGCTTTCACAAAGTTTTTTATAGTTCCCTAGTTTAATAAAACTCATTTTGCAGAAGTGAAAGACTTAGCAGTGCTCCCACCGCAGTGTGTGTTGAGGAGATGATGGAAGTCTTGCAGGAGCTGTTGGATTTCAGCCGGACACGGACAGTTCCCTTTCTGCTCATCCTCTCTGAAGCTCAGCAGCATGTTGATCTTACGATATGTCATGAATGACACACACACAAAACAGACAAAAAAAAACAGACAATATGGTAAAAATATTAAAAACACAGGGAACTATTACAGGGGTCACCAGCATGGTGCCCGTGGGGGCCTCGTGAGATGCCCACAGGACCCATTCTAAAAATAACACTCATCATAAGAGCAGCGCACTAAATATTAATGTAACGACCCTCAGCATGCAAAAAAGATACAAACGTTGTCTGTGTGCCCTTTAGAGACCGTATTAACAAAACACCCCTCACATAATGGCAACAGGAGCTGCTGTTAAACCACTAAACATATAGTAAACTAGTAAACAGCTAATTTACTCCTTCTGCTCTGCTCTCGCCAAGTCTCGGCTCACTCTCAGTCCCAAACACACACAGACACACACTGCAGTCCATCACACCTGGACAGGTCTCCAGTCCACAGAAAAAGAGACAAACCCCACTCCCAGGCACACCTAGAGTTGCACAGAAGAGCTCCAAAAGGGATTCAAACTGAAAACTCGGGACTAAGATCACTTTGCTGCTGCAGAGTTGAAAGTACTTATTTTTAATAAAAATGATTTACCACATCTGCCATAGCAAATTATTATTAATTATAATGAGGATTCCTGATCCTTATAATGTCATTAGGTAGTAAAATATTCACATATATAAATGAATTATTAATACTATCATTAAAGGTGATCTGTGCTAATTTATGTTTGTATCAAACGTAGCCCTTTGTACCCCTGAAGTAGCTCTGTCTCCAAAAGGCTGGTGACCCATGAACCAAAACCTAGAAATCAAACGTTGTATTCTAATTAATTTATTGACATTGATAATGCAATTTAAAAAGTCTATTCAACCTGCTCCTGTGGAGGTAGGCGGAACTCCTTCGTTTTACGAGCAGTGAGCGCTGCAGACATGTTGAGCGCCTGCATGACCTGAGTGTAACGAAAACGTTGGTTGTCTTGCAGCTGATGCACAAAGTTGTCGGAGAAAGCAATCACAGCTTCTACTCTGTGGCACACTTGGCAATCACACAAGTAGGACAGTAAATGGCAGAGCTAGAAATGGAAAAAAAAATTGTGAATAATTTTATACACCTAGAGAAGTATTGATTGGAAAAGAACATCATTCAGAAGAATGTGTTTTTTTTTTCTCACCTCCAGTTTGACAGCTTCTGGAAGCTTCATTTGAAGAAGTCCTTGTTTAAGGAAGTCAATTTGTTTTGTTTCGTGTTCATCAATAGTTTCTTCTTTCTCCTCCTCAAGGGTTTCAGCGTTCGAAGAGAATATGTTTGTGTCAATCAGCCTGAGAACCTCTTCGCCAAGAAGAACGCCCATGACCAGAAGATTGTACAACAGTTTTAAAAGAGGAACAAGTAAATGTTCAACATTGCCGCCAGCAGGATCCCTCACAGCTTGATTCACAGCCAAAACTCCAGCAGTCAACATTTCCACGGTCAGATTCTTCAGTATGTCCAGAGGGATTTCTGGGCTGTCAGTGCAGGCCATTTCTACTGCACCTTCTGCTTCCATCCCATTTCCCCTGATAAAACAGGGAGATGAAAAACGCATCTTTGGTTTAAGAGATGTGCTACAACTGGTGCTGGGAATGCCCTCTGCAAGCTGACCATTCTCCCCATCGAGGCCATCACCAGTAGGCCTGAGGTAGAGAGAGTTGTGTGTGGTCTGATTGGTCATGGGAACAATGTACTCATGGATCATCATTAGACACGTTGTGGTGTAGCTGCTCAGGTAAACCTAAACAACAAACATAATCAGTATTACATCATTCATTTTCTAGGTACTATTTATTTTCCTGTCAACTGATGATATTCATAAAACACATGAACTCAAACAAGCCGGTACCTGAATAAGCAGCTGATAAAATGCCGAGCGGATCGGGCCAGGAAGGTGAGGATTCTGAATGGCATAAAGAACCTGCGACGGGTCGACGTGACTGCAGAGGGCATGGCAAACTCTGGTGTTGCCAAGGGCACATAAAGAGCAGTAGAGGAGGAGGGTATTGTGGTGAAAGGTAAGGAGGTCATCTAGTTCCGACAGCTCCAAAATGTCAACAGACCTATGTGAATGTCATCAAAAAGACAATATCACTGTTGTTGCTGGTACAAAATCTAATTAAACCCTGAAAAAAGTGGAATTAATTTACAACATTTGCTGCAGCAACTAAAAAACAGATCACAGTGAAACATGAGCACCATCTACAAGTTGCACAGCCTGCTACACTGCAAAAACTGTCTTTCTAGACAAGTTTTAAAACCTTATATCAAGCCCAAAAGTCTTTTTGATCTTGTTTTGAGACTTATTTACTAAACAAGAACTGATTGTGTAAGAATATTAATCTTGTTTTC
>JAUBOC010000089.1:14680172-14696253 GCA_032275365.1 Anablepsoides cearensis
AATCAGTTCTTGTTTAGTAAATCAGTCTCAAAACAAGATCAAATAGATTTTTTTGGCTGGATATAAGATTTTAAAACATGGTTAGAAAGACAGTTTTTGCAGTGTAGCCAGTGTGAAGACACAACAATAACAAAAACAAGCACATATACAATCATAAGAAAACCAGACTAAATACAGATGTAAGAATACAAATGTAAGAAAATACTTGGGATTATTTAGTGTTATTCAAATGTACCTTGATACTTTCCAAATGAAACTGAAACATGTCACTGGTTGTGGGTTTGACAAAAACAGCAGGAAACAACTTGGTACCAGCCTCAACCTGGTTTGGGTGAAAAAGTAGTTTAGTCAGATTAACAATAAATAGTTAACTATAAACTAAAAACATACTGTATTCCCAAGTTATACATTTCAAAATGTTTCTATATAATAAAATAATCTTAAAGGCATTACACATGAAAGTACTGAGTATAGAGAAATAAAGGTCATATCAGAATAGTTTACTTGGTAGAAAGTCAACATTTCCACGCCATTGGATGTAAAGGTGAGCAGCCCTGTTGATGTGTCTATCAAACAGCCAATTTCAAGCCCTGCACTCCGTCGACTTTGAGACAGGCCTGTTGCTTCTCCAGCACACACCATGTAACAGCTGCACCGCTTCACACTGTGCAAAACAATTGGGGTATATTCAATTAACAGTTTAATGCTAATTCCCTCCAAAGTGTAATACAAAAAAAATAATAATTAAGCTATTCAGCAGTACAATGAAAATAATTTCACAGCACAGTAGTTCAGGTAAAAGAAGTGTAATCACGCTGGTACTCAATAGATCTTTATGTATTCTATAGGGAAGAAAATTAAATATTATGGCACACAAACCTATCCTGAACTTTGCCACTTTCATCTCCGAGGGTGACAGTCACAGTGTCAACATTGTCGCTGTCGAATGTCATGTCGTACTGATGGAAGTCAGAGGTCACCCAGCCTACCCACACGTTGAATGGCTCCTGGCCTGGAAGAACCCTCACTGAATAGTAAAACTAAAACAGAGAGGTCAATAAGTGTCACTGTTTGACATTCAAATCATGCTTTTTTTTATGTATGAATTGGCAAAGAACTGCAAGCATTACTATATAATTTGTTTTATCTTGTCCACTTTGAATTAGAAAGATGACTAAATACATCCACAGTGCAAAAATGTCTCCATTTTGTTTTAATTAGCCATTTCTATATTTAGTTCATTTGTGTGGTTGTGGTGGGATGAGACAGAAAAAAAGAAAATAAGATATCTTACTCTGGAGCTCTGTATAAGATGATCATAGCTGTCTTTTTCAACAATGACGTCTTCAAGAAGCCGTGCAGAGGAGTTACTGCTAACTAAGCCCGGTTTTGTCCTCTTGAGCAAAAACCTTACAGAAAACAGACACAAATCATCTCCAACAAAGCAGCAATCATTCTTCGCAGATGACAAGTAATTGTGGTAAAGCAGCGAGCCTGAACCTTTGATTCTTTTGACTGCATTCACGTCTTCAATTTTGTGTCTCGTTCCAACTGGAACTTATTGTACAACTGCCACCATTGCAATCCCACAGATGTGGAGATAGTTTGAAAATAGCTGAACATTACAACTTAAAGAATAAAAAAAGGTATCTGGAGTAAGTTGTAACATCACAGACAGCACAGACTGTGTAAAGAAAAAAAAATGAGTGAAAGAAACGGGCAATGAACTGGGACTCGGCTTTGCTGCTGGAGGGAAGCTGGAGCGCTCCAGCCTTTCTGCAAGGATGCAGCAGCATTCACCTCAGAACTCCTGGGTCTTTTTGTTAGCATAAAATTCACATCTCTATATCTTGGACATGCAGTATGCCTGAATGTTTCAATAAAGATAATAACTTTTTAAAGTTATGTTGGCAGCAAATAAAAAAGATGTTACTACACACTATTTTGATCATTATTCAACACCTTCACCTAACAGAGCAAATTAATTTACCCAATTCATTTTGTAGTTGAATAGAGTGAGGACATGGGGGAAAACTGGTATCTTGTCAATAAAAACTACATTTTGTATTTGCCCTGTATGTAAAAATGTAAGAAAACATGTTGATCACTTCTTCAGATCTTGGTTTTTACTTAATGTATACATAACACATTCAAGAAAATCCAGACCAATTTCACCACATTACCAATAGTTAAACTAGATTAGATGTTGAAGTCCTTTGAGCCTAGTTTCAAATGCTTCAAATGATACTTTTTTTTTGCAACATACCTTTGTTTCAGTTTTGATGTTCTGTCATGGCTATGATCCTTGTGGTTAAGCTCATCTCTTGAGCCAGCAAAGCCATGTGCTGACTTCATCAGAACTTCAAAGTCAGAGTCGGTGTCCTCCGGTTCTTTCCTCACTAAAACACAACAGGCATTAATTACAGCATGGCCCTGGGGAGCTTAACCAGAGCAATTCAACAAGGTCACAATGGCACAATATCAGTAATCTAGACAGGGGATAAATCTGGATAATTGCAGCTAGACCTCACGCACAAAATCTAGTATTTCACCCAATGGCTCATTAATTTTTATGTGTTGTATTAGACACAATGCTATCTGGCTAAACTAAACTAAATTAAAATGTCCTCTCTGTACTTTAGTTGAACATGAATAAGACTGAACCTGAATTTGGAGTTAAAGTGTTGGACACCACTGGAAGCACAGCCTCTGCAGGGCTTCGGAGGACAGCAGCACATTCAATGGGCATGCTGAGGCGGTAAAAACCCATCTCGCTCCCTCCACCGTGGTGAGCCAGCGACCGCTGAGACACCCTCAGGCTGGATAAGGAATCTGCTGAGCCCCTGACTTTAGTAACCTTGAAGGAGATTTGCACATTGTTGTTTTGCATTCGGAGCGACATTCAACACAAGGTCTAAACGATGTCTTAATATTATCAATCCAAAAAGCTGCTGGAACAAGCAGTCCCACAGACCCCTGAACTCACCTGAGAGCTGTGATCATCAGGCTGTATTGAAGTAAACTGAGGCTGTGTCCAGCTCATCCACAGAGTTGTGTCTCCAGCCATATTATAGGCAAAGGGTTTAAAGCCCTCTTGCAAGCCGCATACATTAAAATACTGCAGAGAGTCCACTTGGCGGCCCAGATTCAGCTGTCCCAGTTGGTTCACCCCAATACTGACCACAGGCAACAAGCCTGGAAAAGACAAGGCGAGATCATATTTTTGAAATAAAAAAAAGCAAACAACACACATTCATATTCAAAGATGGATGTCAGAAAACATGAAAGTCTACCATCTCTGATATCAAAATCCTTGGCAGCCAGCTCTGATCCTCTGTCATTAAAGAGCAGCTCTCCATTGAGCGTGACCATCATGGTGCGGTCAGCCATGTCCACCAAGCAACCCACCACATCACCTCGGAGCCACGAGCGTCCCAGGAGCTCGCCCCCCTGATGGTACCACTGAGCCTGAAAGCAACAGTGGTGGAGAAAGTAAATAGCTTTTTTTTATTTCTTTGAGTAAAACTACCAATACAGCAATGTAAAAATATGACATTCCAAAACAAGTGAGAAAATACATAAAAAAAAACTGTTATTGTGTAAAATAAAATAAGTACTACTGTGTTTATTATTAATATCAATATAAAAGTTTAGTTTTGGTCTGTGTGATAAAATATGATGATTAATTAAATTATAGATACTTGTTTGTAATAAGTCTGGTGTTGATTTCAATGTTTTTGTATAAAAGAACAGATGAATTTCAAACATTGTCAAACGGTGAAAAGAGGAGAGTAAAGTTTTGATATAGGTTATCGGTTTTGAATTTTAGAATTTCTTTTATCAATACTACATTTTTGAAGGACAAAACACCATTTGTATTTTTACAGAATAATGCTTAAAAAGAAAAAAGTAAAGTAAAACTTAAAAAGTTAAAAAGTAGTTAAACTCACATAATTGAAATGCTGCAATGAATAAGTACTGCTCTTTTTCAAATTGACATAAGCCTCCTGATTCATTGTTGTCCTAATGTTATATTTAAAATGACATTTATATTATCACTTCAGTAAAATATTCACCATAATAAGACAAGAAGTGACAAACTGTCAAATAAAGTCAATGAAAATTGGTGCATTTTCAATCCCCCTAATTTGTCAAAACAAGTTTGTTTGTATTTGCTAACTTAGAAGGGGTGATTTATGTTTTAATGATTTGAAATAAATTAACTTTCATTGTTATGATACAAAATGGTGAAATAGAAAATGGTAACAGATGTAAAATTCATACAACACAACAGAATATCATTAGTTAAAAAAAGCAGTAAACAAAAGTTGATACTGTAATGTTCATTGTATATCTTGGTTACAAATTGGTCACAGTGGTAAAATGTAAAGAGTTTTTAAGAATCTTAAAAAACTGTTAGACACAACTTTTGTATGCATTTGGATTCACAGGTTAATTGATGTCTTTGTGGTGGTTGAAAAGTAAAATGAAAAATGGTGGCAGCAACTGTATAATGGAGTAGAACTACCAAGAGTCAATTATCTGGTCCAAGACTTTAGCTTCAACAACAGCATTAGTCAGTGCAAAGACTAGAATGTTTGATATCTGAATGCCTCACCTCCAATCCATCAAAGACATATGCCTGGTCGTCTGAGCCAAGCTCTTTATCTGGACTACATCCTGGTCGGGCCCATCCCACTCTCATATTCCCAGCTGTCAGTACTTCAAATTCAAAATACCACTTCCCCCTGGTCACAGCATAGGATTTATCTGGTCTGAACACTCTGCTCTTCTCGGTAAAGAAGAGGCATGGCTTCGATAAGGCAGCTGTCAGTTAAAGAAACGGAGCGAATGTGGTTATTTCTCAAAAAAAATGTAATTAATTTCTAGTTAATCTGTGTACTGGGTAAAAAGTCAAAGTGGGGTAAAGTCTCTTTTAGATAGTAAAACTAATAGTTTGCATTTTTGTTTGACCAGGAACTAACATACTGACAAAACCTGCATTGTTACATTTGATTTAGCTGTAAGTTTTAGGATGAGTAACAGGGTTTGACACATACTCCATTCCTGGCTGACAGGCTCCAGGCTGTAACCAAATGCCAGCAGGGTACAGACAGCCTCTTTTACACTCTCCAGCCCTGCTTTCCTGGTTCCTTCGTCAAGAAGGTGGCAAGGCACAAGGTGAGGGCTCCGTTTTGCTTTCCCATCCTAAATATGAATTATGAAAACAGTAATATGTGTGACTACAGCATATTTGTTAGAAAACTTTATCAGTGTTTGTTTTAGCAAAATAAAGTTGCTGTAGGCTGAGAATTCAGAGCTAGATATTTTCTCATGGTCTGCATTTTATACATGCACAAAAACAGCTTTAAGGCAAATTTAAAGTACTGTTGTACAACTAAAAACCCTCCAAACATTCAATAACAACTGTTTCTCAAATGTGTCCTATTGATCCAATAAAAAAGCATAAAAAAAAAACACCTGCTGGGCTCCATAGGTCCAGCCCTGTTTGATTCGATCTCTGGCCCATAAATTGTGTTCGTTCTCTGCCAACAAGTCAATCACCTCCTCGTCTGATGAACTGAGAGCAACTTGGTTTGAGTCAATTGGGGCAGGCCTGTAGCCACAGGGCAGCTCATACCTGAAACTGGAAATGTTGAACAGAACTGGTTGATCATAACTGGAGATAAGTGGTTTTTGGTTGTACAGGATTTCAATAATAGGGTAATAATAGGGAGAAGGAAACAAAATTACTTGGTGTGAAGTTTCATGTATTTGACTCTCTCCTCTGCGTGGACGTCTCTCAAAACAATGTGGAAACCAAAGGCAAGGAGAGTCCTTCAGTGAATGAACAGAAAGAGTAAGAAGCCAAAAACAGAGCTGAATGACAGAGAGGTTTCTAAATATTAACCACAGCATAGCTTTTTAATGTAATATTGAATGATGCATGAAATGAAGCTCACTTAAGTGTGTCCTGAGCCATTTGAAGGTTCTGGTTTCTCTCCTGCTCTGGGAGCTTGGAAAACTCCACCAGACAGGGATCATTTAGTTTACTTTCATCTTTCACCTGTTTGGACAAAAAATAGGAATAAATATGTAATGTGTGCAGAACAAATTATTATTATTATTATTATTATTATTATTATTATTATTATTATTATTATTATTATTATGTTTACTTTTCTGCAAAATATTGTTTTAACTTTTACACCAAATTAAGGTTTTTCTTACTGGTCCGTTTGTCCATCCAGTATCAATCTTGTCCTTAACCCAAAGCTCATGAAAATTTTCTGCCATTTTTTCTTTGATGTACTCAAGTTGTGGAGGCAACACAATCTGTAAAGATATAATATCTGTAGCTGCATTGTGATGTATTGCTTTTTGACAATTTACTTATTTCAAAATGGATCTAAGAGGCTTTTAAAATATTTTATTTTATTTATTCATTAAAATAAACAAAATAAAATCTGTACACAAGAAAAACATAAGTTATAAATGGAACAAAAGGAAGCATAAAGAAGACAAAAAATATTAGATGTGCCCCATTTTTTCTCAAAATTAAGTTCAAACAAAATAAAATATTAGGTCCTTCACACACATATTATAAATCATATCTCTTCAACAATATTAAACAATAAAATATACCTTGCTGGTGTCTACAGGTGAGGGGGTGAAGATAACTGGAGTGACTGGCACCAGGGGGCCAATAAGCTCTTTTTTCCCTTCTCCACGATCTAAGATGTATTTCTGACACGGCTCCACCTTCAGTTTGACTTTTGGGAGCAGAGCTTCAGAGCATGAAGCATATCCTGCTGGGGGCAGGAAGCGAAACTCTCCATGTCGTCCACCAAACAGAAAACGAACCCTGATTTTACGAGAAATACAAGAAACACAATTACTAGTTTTATGACTTACAGAAATAGAAACTGTACCGTAAATCCAATTAAATCTAATTATGGTATGTTTATGAGGTATAGTTATTATTGTATAGAAGGCTAGTTTAATTAAAACAAAGTAGGCATGTTTAACTAAAAGCTAAAAACAAGCATGTAGAACAATTACTGACTTGACTCCAGCAGAGAAGCTGACAACAGGATAAAGAAGTCCATTAGCACTGAAGTTCTCCAGCATGCCCTGCACGGGCAGACCGTTGACCCGGAAAGAGATGCAAGGACCAGTGAGGTCAAGACAGCAGCTGACCACATCATTATCTTTCAGCAGGTGTGGGAAGGGAGAGCTGACTCTTCGGCCCACACAGCCTAAAAATCAGAACAGTAAATCAGAGTTTTGATTTTATTCTAAGCATTTCTAAAGCCCAACAGCTAAAATATAAAATGATGAATTATTAGGGTTTCATTAATTTCTTATTCAAGGCTTAATTATAATGGTTCATAAATAAATCTATTATTTTTTACTAAATCTCTCTGTATAGGCTAAGTGCTGTACTCAGAATAATAATTTACAATTATCTCCTTGATTAACAAAAACCTCTATATTAATTGTGCTCCTGTTTTTGGTTTTGAAATTAATTTATCTTGGCTTTAAATGTTATTAAACAAAAATGGATTCATTTGTACATTAGTATCCACCAGTGTTTATTTGGATCATTACTGAACTCAGGAACAGAAAAAATGTTTCCCATTTTGCCCCTTGATGAATTTAAAGTTACAATATTGTGTTAGACTGACTAACAAAACATTCACACAGTAACTTTTACTCACCTGACCAAAGGTGTAGTCCATCAAAACCAAATGAGTAGAGGTCATCTCCCACCCCGTTTCCCCCCCAGCTGTCCCCCCCTGTGGGCCTGGGCTGGTAGCCTTTAGTGAAGGCCCAGCCAACACGCAGATGTGTCGGTTCAGGTGTGAGGAAGGGATCCACATGATCCACAACCAGCTCATAGTACCACCTCCGATGTTGGGCTGATGTCTCCCCGACATCCAGGAAGGCGTTTGACTTCATGCTGTTTATGAGGAGAAAAAAAACAAATCATTTGTGGCACTTTCCTTCAGCAAGATTTAACTCTGTGTAATTTAGAATTAGAAAAATTACAATATTACTTAGTTTACAGTAAAATATTTTAACAAATTAAAATTATATTAAAAAAGCATGAAAAATTATTTGGATACACTGATATATTCAGGAAGCAAAATATTTTCCATTTAATTGTGCAGTTGTACAAATGTTTCTAAACAGTAAATACTCTCAACTTAAAAAAAATCATAAAGAATTTGTGGCTAATGAGCTAAAAATGGAGCCTTTGGTCAAAACAGGATCAACACAGAAGCTATATTTTGTCACTATGTACTTAAACTTAGCATCTTTAGATCAGTTTAAGAAAACCTTTTTGTGGATATCTGTGACTACTTTTCCTCAACCAGAACAAGTCTGTTGCAACACAGTCTGTGGTCTGTGTAACCCAGCTTGTGTACAAATGCAATGTTGAAAATAGACCTTGCTTTAGTGAGGTCTGAGTAAGTGTTAGATGTCTTGTATTCTGTAAAGCTCTACACTTGTCTTTGTTGCTTTTTCAAATGTAGGGAGCTACCAGTGAGCCTTATTACAAAGACTCATAGCATCACAACTCCACTTAATATAAAAATAAAATAGTGTTTGAACCTAAAGGATAAAATTTGATATTTTTAACTTGGTGTTGCAGTTGAACAACAAAATCCAATGTAGATCTAAGATATGAAACAGCACAGGAAAGCTTTTTTACATTTATTTATTTTTGTGGAGAGAAAAAATATATATGAAGCAGATCTAATCTTTGACTCAGCTTCTTTAGCTAAAGGGCTTTTTTTAATCTGAAGAAAATCGGGTACTTTGCTACATTAAATCACATGCATACAACTCTCAAAGAAAGCTTATTTGCAGGTAAAACAAGAACCACAAAGGATTGAAGTGGGAACATTAACACAGCAATACCTTTAACTGCAGTAGTTTAACAGTAGTTTATATTTGTACAATATCATTTTGACTTGGGAAACTTTAGTACATTTCTTTTTCAATTTTTGACTAAATTTACACAATAAACCATGTGACTGAACTCAAAATGTGTTTGGCAAGGAAGAGAAGACATAAAAATAATGGGATTATAAAACACAATAAAATAGATCTTATAATGACTTATTTAGTTCATAAAGAAGTAAAAGTAATAAAACAAGAAATGCCTACAGGAAGAGCAAAGCTGGGGGAATAGATTGATCAGGTGCAAACATTATTAAACACAGACAGATATAAGCTCCGAGCAACAAAAAGGCCTGCAGACAGAGAAAAGCATGATAAAAGGATCCAGCTGCTTCTAGAGAAAAGGCCAAATTGAAAAAATAAAACACCACATGAGCTCAAAGGGAGGGGGAAAAAATCCAATGCTCCTTCAAGATCAGACTGGCACAGCTTGCAAAAAATGCAAAGAGAGGGCGAAGTATCTGTGAGATCTGATGAAACTGATTAAAACTGTCCAAAAATTAACTGTGATGATTCATATGCCCTCAGGCAGCGAGCACTTCTTTTTATATGGCCTTACTGGAAAAGGTAAACTTGATGTTCTCTGACATCGTATTTGTAGATCTGATGTTTTCAGACAAGAACAAGAGGAGCATCAACAAAGCAGCATCACTGAATTAAAGTGAAAAAGGATAAAAGATAAAACTCTGTTGAAGAGAAGTCTGACGGAAACCCAAAGAAGGACAGACACTAATGAGTGGTTCTCTGACAGCACAGAAAAGCAAGGGAGAAAGCGCTGCCTGTTTTGACATATTTAATTATTTCTGTTAACTTTTACGTTTAATTTGTGTGTGTCATGAACAACTTGAAAAGCTAAACCCCGAGAAAAGTCAAAATGCAAAAGAACTTCAACAAAGCACCGCACAACAAAATGAGCCAGAATGCGAGGAGGATGATTCAGATACACACACATAAATAAATGAAGTCTGATTTGGAGAAAACGTTACAAAGTACCTGGTGACCTGATTAGTCAAACGTGTCTGAAGTAGCAAATCTCGGTCTGGTAGCAAGCTGTCACAGATGAGGTTCTGATTGGAGCGCACAGCCACACCGTGGCACACACACACAGAGCTCAGCACCTCCAGCACCTGCAACAAAACCCGTCAGCGCTTCATGCAGCAGCAATAATCAGTAGTGATTAATGGCAGGTCACAGATCACCAGTACAGATCACCAGTACAACTACACCAATAACAACTAACTACCCATTGCCTAGCTTAAACTGCAGAAACAAGCAGAAATTTTATTTTTCTTAAACCAAGAAAACATTCATGTAATTTTATGAGAAATTTGAATTAAAACCAATGAAAATCTGCTGATTTTGGTTATAGTGCATATTTATTGATTCAAAGCAAACATAAAACCAAGCCAGTGTCTACCTTATGGTTGTGTCCATGCTTCTCTAAGAATGAGATAATAGCCTCAATATGTCCATCCTTGATGACATTTAGTGCTTCAGGACTTTCCACCAGGACACAGTGAAGAACCTCCAAAACTCCTGGAAATGGGAATGCCTTGTTAAATCAAGAGAGGAACATCAAATGTATACAGAAAATGAGACTTTGCATCAAATAACCACTGATGTTAAATTACTGAAGTCTGGCTTCAACAGCTTTATTATGAATGAAATGTTCACAAATCCAAACCAACCAGAGCAGGCCTCCAGCTGGTCCAACCTGCTAATGAGCCAATCCACAGAACTTGAGAATTGTGCACAATTCACATGGTTTCCCCGGATCAGAGCAGCTAAAAGATAAACAACTGAAATATTTTAGTTCAAAGAATGACTCAAGTGAATAAATGTAACTCTGCTACTCATGCTATTTCAAGCAGCATGTACTATCTAATAGTTAAAAATTCACAGACTGATGAGATACTCAAATGTAAAACCTTAAATCTGCATTGATAAAGATGCTTTTTAATTTAATTTGTACCTAGTAGTTCATAATAATGGTTAATGATGACCTCCATTCCTTCTCCTGTGTCACTCTGAGCAGCCTCAGCAGAATGAGAAGCACCACCGTATTGTTGTAGATGGTCGATACAATCCAGGACCAAATCTATCACACCCTGTGAAGAAAAAGACTATTAGTGTACCTAATAAAACACACACTATCTCTTTAATCGTTGGTTTATTTACCTCCTCTTGAAACATGTTCTGGTGTTTTTTTAATGCAGTCATTGTTTTGTGTTTGGCTTCTTGATTTTGGTCCTTCAATGGAGGGTGGAAATATTTGATAAGATCCTGAAGACTACGTGTTACCGTCTCCACTTTCAGATTGTTTCCTTCTTGACCGAAAACATCAAATTTTCTAAAAAAAAATAATAAAATAATTAAAAATAACAATTTAATTACAAAGATGTGACTGTTTTTTTTATTTCATAAATTTTGCATGTATTTTTTTTCTACTATTATATTTTCTACTGAATTTTTTATCTGATTGTATTTTTTATTCTGTTGTGCAGCACTTTGGTTGCCGTTGGCTGTTAAAAAGTGCTATACAAAAAAAGTTTTGATTTGATTTGATTTGATAAAGAGAATAAAATTAGGCTTACTATGATTTAAAAAAAAAGGCTAAGACTGACAAAGTATCTTTTTGTTTTGTTGAATCAATGCCCAAGAACAGAAGGGTTTTAAACTGTATTTTCTCGCAGCATAAAACTTTTCAAAAAGGGAAATTAAAATATGTCCTTATTTTGTATTTACCAAAACCAAACAATAAAACGAAAACATGTTACATTATCTTTGACATTTTCTCATCTAGTGCTGGGGTAAAATACTTTTTTTTTTCATAAAACTACACTGTACTTAGTAAGTAGGTCACAAACACAAGATAATGTAGACTTAAGGGTAACGTATACAACAAAACAGCATAACTCTGATGAGTGTGTGTCTCAGCTAAACACGCTATCCTTAAATTGTTGAAGAGACAATACAGCTGTAAAATACCATCTTTGTTTTGATGATTTAAGCATTTTTCTGTCAGTCAGTTAACAACAAACTGTCTTGATGAAACCTTAATTATACCTTATAAAACGAGCGAACAGAGACACTGTACTCCTGATAAGTCGAGCAGTGTGAGCTTCTTCTCTCTGAGAGCGGGACAGTGTCAGCCCGTCATCCATGTGACCCTCGCTGTGCAAAATGGCCTGAAAACACATTATTCTGCATCATTTCTAGTTCTGACTGTAGAAGTAAAAGATTACACGGGTGATGGTGGTCACCTTCCTCTGAACGACTCCTACGTGACACTTTGCATCAGCAGCTTGATAAGTTAGCCAGAGCCCAGAGTTTAAATGCTGAACATAACAAACAGAGTCTCCATATTTGATCTCTGGGTTCCCCATGTCATCAGGGTTTCTACCAGAGTCAAGCTTATCCTGCAGGCAAAAAAAAAACACATTTAGAGTAATACTTATTCTATTATCGGCAAAAATCTTTTTTTATTCTACGTTTAGTTATGTACTGAAGTGAATTTGTGTAGAATACACTGTGAATGGGCTAATACATTAACTGCCCTTAAATCTCTTAACTACAGAAACTTTTAGGTTGTGAAATTTGGCATATTTGTTCCAATATTCCTGACCTTTGAGGATCTGAAGCAAAAGGAGGTTGTGTTGATGTCAGCCTTATCCCGATCAACCAGGTGCAGACCCTTTTCCTCTGTAAGACCCAGGTACCTCCCAGTAGTCACATGACACAGTCTAAATGGCTCGCTCCAACTTACGTGCTTTCCACTCCAACTATGATCAAGATCATAAAGGTTTCAGATCAGTATGACATGACAGAATAATCCTCTAAAATCTTAATAACAATCATAAAAAGCAAAAATCAGAAATAAAAATATATAATAATGAGCGTTAGTTGACTTCTCAGATTCTCACAGCACTTACGCAACACGCAGAATTTCAAGCCTCCAGAGGGAGCGAGCAGAGCTGGAGACTGATCCTATCTCATACTGAATTACTCTAGATTAAAAAAAAAAACAGGCCTAGTCAGAGAGGTAAAATAAAAATAAAACATTTTATGTTGCAGACATAAAAGGGGCCCATCTTTTTAACGGACCTTTGAAGCTCCTCTCCCTGCTCTGCTGCAGAAATAGTCAAACATGCATCACTGTGGCTGTGGAGAAATCGCAGTGTCTCACCCCCCTTCAGATATCCTACAATAAGAACAACACATTATACAGTATATTAAAAAATCTTTATACCATCTTAAAACTGAATGTGGTATCTTTATGCATAATTTAAAGCCTTTTTGTGTGCTACAATTATGCTTCCATAATGTTCAATTCATCATATTTTTTCTGGAATTGCTTATATTATAATAAAGTTCTGATTCAAGTTAATGATTTTTTAAATCAGTTTAAATAATTTCCCATTCGTGGCAAAACTAAAAATGTATTTGGGTGAGATGTTTTGCTAATGTACATATATTAAGAGAAACGTGAAACTATTTTTTTCCCTATCGAATTTATTCAAAGCATTCGCTGTGTGAACATGTTCTATTTTTCCCCCTTTTTTTTTGTGAACATGTTCTCAACTTTTTTTTTTTTTTTCATTTTTTTAAGAGCACATGATCTCAATTATAAAAATATATATATAAAATAATCAAAATTAGTTTGGATTCACCCATTTCCAAAATAAACTTTCAGGCTAAATTAACTAAACAAACATGAAGAGATTTTCTCAGACGAATCGCCAAGAGCTCAACATTTAAAGCCTCTGAGATCCTTTTCAAATATGGGAGAATGTCCCAGCAGGGTGACAAATCAACATTATTTATTCAACCAAGCATTTCCGCTAGAGCAGCTACAAACTGATCTCAGCATGACAATCCACTTCAACTATGTAAGGTGTGAGTGTGTGGTGGTATATATGGCCTCAAACAATGTCCTCAACTCCTTTAGAAAAACATATTTGTAAAACATTTTTTATATAAATCTTAAAAAAAAGTTTGTTTTTTTGACATGATGTCACATCATTTTAAAAAGGTTGAAAAGAGGTCTAAGATATTCAGACCCAATATCCCTCAGCTGTTTGAAACAAAGACTGAAATCCCAGTAAGGATTAATGGGAACAAAGACAAATGCAGTGAAGTCACAGTTCAGCTTAAAAGACAACAGTGGCTTAAAGCATAAAGCCAAAACCACACGGGAAAATGTTCAAAACAAGTTCCTGACTTTAGCCTGTCAAACACAAGAGTTCCAAACTTTAAACATTTGGGAACTGGCAGCTCAAAAGTCAGATAGTTTCGAGAAAATCCGAGAGAAAATGAAATAAACTGTTTAGCGTTTACATACAAAACATCACAAAGTTGCAGCTGTTGCCAAATGACATAAGAAGTGAATACAGAACATTTCTAGTACATCATATATGAATATCAGTAAAAAAAATAAATAAATAAATGATTGGCTTATCGACATGCTTAGAGACCAACAAGAAGAAAGAAAGAAAAAAAAAGACTCGCCTTGAGCAACTGCACCTCCAGAGCAGATGGGAGCAACACTCCACAGAGTCTGCTGGAAGGCGGCACTGACAATCAGACTGTCGCTCAAGCTTTTGTTGTCAGATATAGTGCCAAAGGACAGATGCTGAGAAAAAGAAGATGAAAGTAAGAAAAATGGGCTCATCAAGAGTGAAAACAGCTTCTGATTTTTAATCTTTTTTTTTTTTTACCACCACAATAGCTGTTATCATACACAATTATGCAAAACAACTCATCAGTGGGAGAGAGCATTTAGGCCGCCAACTTCTGCACAAAATCATACGAAATTAAGCCAGTTGCAGTTTATGATGGAGAAAAAGTGTAGAGAAGCTAAAAGAAAATGAAACTACAATATCTAACGGTAAATTTTACCATATTCTTTGACAAGTTGTATTGTTAGATATTTGGTATAATAATGGAAAAAAACAAGAATTCATAACAATAACAATGTGATGCAGCATGGACACTTATTTATTTAATACCTTTATGCTTTTTTTATCCAGTGTTTTGCTACTTTAAGCTTTTAGTTAGTCTCTTGCTACTTTTGGCTTTTAGTTGACATTTTGCTATTTTTAGGTTCTAAGTAGCCTTTTAGCTAACCTTTGTTTCTTTTAACTTTAAGCAAAATGCTAGGTTTAGCCATTTTAAGTATCCTTTTGCAACTTTTAGCAAGACAACATTCTAATTCTAACTTTTGTTAGCCTTCTATTTTTAGCTTAGCCAATGTTTTGTAACTTCTCTTAACTTTAGTTACCCCTTTGTTACTTTAGCTAACCATTTTGATACCTTTTTGTTTCTCCTTTTAGCTATATATTAGATTTTTGTACTTTTAGATTTAGCAAGGGCATTGCTGCCTTTAGCTTTTAGATACCATATTTCACTTCTATTCCACTTCTTCACACAGCATTTCCTCTGTAATTTTATAGATAATGTAGTTTCCTTCTCCTTTTATTGGCATAGCTTTATTTTAGCCAGAAAAAGAAATGACTTTTCCACTGACTCACCAGATATCTCTCAGAAGACACACTGACCAGTATGAGGTCATCTCCAACACGCACCTTCTCACCGTCTGACCTCTGTCTGGAGGCCGGATGGACTGTCCACCAACACGTTTCTCCTGAGTCGCAAGCAGAATTTACACGAGAGGAAACTTTTAAACTAAAGCTGTTCACTCATGGTGAGGACTATTTTATCAGTATCATATAAACAGGAAAATAACAAAAGCATACCTGCTTCATCCTCTTTCAGACCAACGTCAAAAGCTAGTTTGTCAGGCGAAGACTGAGACGAAGGCAAGCAGCTGAGATACTGAAAGGGAAATAAAAATTTACAAACTCTATATTTTAGCAAAAAAAAGTAACAAATGCTTTAACAGAAAGTTATTTGTACTAAAAAAAAGAACTTACCATGTTGCTGTATGAGTGCCGAAACAACACCGCCTGGCCATATAGGAGAGTGCGATGGCTAACCCCTGCTCCCACCTGCAAATTACAAAAAGTAAGCCTTATATATATCTATCTATCTATCTATCTATCTATCTATCTATCTATCTATCTATCTATCTATCTATCTATCTATCTATCTA
>JAUBOC010000089.1:14696353-14711919 GCA_032275365.1 Anablepsoides cearensis
ATCTATCTATCTATCTATCTATCTATCTATCTATCTATCTATCTATCTATCTATCTATCTATCTATCTATCTATCCCCAAAATATCTATTTAAACTGACCAGAGGGATTTTAATTCCAGTCCTGGGAACAAACTGTCGTACATGTTTTCGATGTTTCCCTGCTTGGACACACCTGATTTCAATCAATGGATGATTATCAGGCTTGTGCTTAACTTTATAACTTGCTCAGGGATTATTCTAATCATGTGAATCTGACGCAGTGAAGCTGGGAAACATCTAGAACATGTAGGATAAAAGACAAAGTTACTTTCAACAAAATATTTTTTTCAAAAACAAAGTGATTTATAATTGCAGGTTTGTTCATCATATGATTTTATCCCATTAAATAAATTAAAGGTCATGACTACTTTTATGAATGCATATTTACCGCCTACCAAACATTTGAAAAAAACTTGTGTGATCTGTTAGTGCTCAAATTATATGATGGGGAAGATGTTCAGCTATACCATAATTTAGCTTAGAACTCACTGAAGTTTAGTCACTTCCTGTTGAGTTAATCAGTTGTAAATGTGCATCCAATGATTACTTTTGAGGAGTTTTATTAAAATCTGTTTTCTGATTCATCACGTATTTTGCTAACAGACAAACACTCATTAGATTAAATACATTACTTTGTTCATTTTTATTCTGTCTTTATTACTTAATAAATTCTTCATAGAGTCTGCCACAAAAGTGACAAAGACATCCCAGACCAGCAAATATGTTCATTAAGGTGCGACGGGAGTGGAAAGAAGGGAACAGACTCTCACCTCTGCTGCCAGCCGCTCGCTGTGGGCCAGCATCTCCTGCAGGGCTCGAACTGAGAGGCACTGGGCCAGGACGAAGCCACACACAGACAAGTCCGGTGGAACATTCTGGCACGAAATAAAGAGGACAGCACTTTGCATCACTGAGATAGTTCCATGTATGTCTGCTTCCTCTCCGTGGGCTTTCAAAAAGTGACACAAGCAGGTAAAAGTGCAAAAACTGAACAAACTTTTTTCCCCTTTAAAAGAGAAGGCAAACAGGTTGAGCTTAAAAAATAACTTGCTGCTCCTTAGCAAACTTGAAATATTTTTGAATATATGTTGGGAGACTGTAGATGCACGTCTGTATTACATTATTGTGCTGAATTGCAAAGTGTCAACAATTGTCACAATCTCTATGTCACAAAGGCTGACAAACAAAGCCCCCTGGCAGCGGCGAGCGGCAGCCTCTGAGGTGGAGCTCTTTACCTTGCAGTTTGAAGTGGGTTCAAGCCTGCAAAGCCTGCTGCCAAATCCTTCAGCTGCAAGACACAGCTTCAAATGCTCCTCTTGGGAGGTGAAGGTGCTCTGCAAAACCACCTCATCTCCCTGAGAAAAAAAACACAAAGATGACAACAGAAACTAGCTAGAGAAATTGCATTTTTTATGTTTGTGTGTGACAATGTAGTGTGAAGTAAAGAAGCTGACTAGAGTAGCCATTTTACAGTTTTGGATAATAGTATCGTCCTATTCGAACTGCATGTACAGTATATTTCTGCCACTTACCGATAATCTTATCTCCGTTTCAGTGCCACAAAGAGTACGTCAAACCAATTAGACAACTTTGTCTATTTAAAGAACCACAGAAAAGGATAACAGATGAGCAGGAATACCAACACCTCTCCATAGCCACCACTCAAGCCTCCATATTGGGAATGCACGGCACTATCTGACCCCCGATTCACCCTTCTCTCCACTCCTCATATCAGCAGGACTCTGCAATCAGTCAAACACACTGCCCTGTGCTGAGGTAGTGAGGGGCACTCAGATGGCTTAAGGACTGAGCTCCTCTGCGGTACACCTGGCAAGTAAAAAATTACTATGCCTCAGGATTTAATCTAAATGTAAAAAAAAAAAAAAAAAAAAAACATAAAAATTGGACTTTTTGTCACAAAACATTGACACTCCAGTCAATATAATTCAGGGTCCCTTGGTGTTTTGGTACAATTAAAGTTGGCCGCCTTGCCTCAAATACGGGCTCACAACACAAATATTAAACTGAGCGTGTTTCTTCAAACATCTATCAGCTAAATAGTTAATAAGTCAAGATGAGTCAAAGCCCAGCAGCACACACCTACGCAATTTTATATTAAAAAGATCCTATGGGTTTATTTCACAAAATGACTTTAATCTTTTTAAATCCCTGATTATACGTTTGTATCTCCGTGTCTTTATCCAGACATGACCCTGACCAAAGGGCAAAGATTACGAGCTGCGAGAAGACAACTTTTAACAATGATAGTCTCTTCTCTTGCCGTGAAGATGAAGGGGAAAAAGCAGACAGAGTTTTCTTTTTATTTTTGTCTTTTTTTCTTCCCCCCTGCCAGTAAATTGAATAAAGTGATCAAAAAAGCAGGCTGTTGAAAGCTGCAGGGTAAGAATTATTTATTTGATTTATTTTTTTTTTTATACTTGAGGTTGGTTTCAACATTCTCATTCATTGCATAACAAAAAAGAAAAGCAAAACTTTTAGCTGACAACCTTGGAAAGGAATGAAAAGTTACACCTGAATTTACACTATTTGTGTAAACGCTGTGGTCATTATTATAAGTCTTCTTCATTTAAATACCAAGCCAATATAAAGACATAAAATACAGGTAGATAAACTGTGAAACATTTCAATCTAAGCTCTGCGAGAAATCACTTATTTTTGATATAACACACACAAAAAAGCTTCACAAACCAATGTCTAGATCAAACTTGAATATATTAGCAATTACATTGAATTTGTAGGATGCTTCACTCACCGTTCTTAAAAACTGGCCTTCATCATCATCACCCTCTCCTCCTGTGTCAGTCATTATTTCAAGCCAACAGGACGCATTGACAGAGTCCTGATGTTGACACTGAGGACACCAAAGAGGGTTGGAGAAGGAGAAAAGTAGGTACAGGACTGATACTTAGAGGGCGGAGCCTGTCCCAATACTCTATTCCAATGCTATTTTACTCTAAGAACATTATTTTATAGCTCTCTTGAATAACAAAAATGTATTAGTACTGAATTAAATCAACATTACTTTAAAAAGCTGTGTCCATTTTAACACAAGGCTCATAGAAATAAGCATGTGTTGCTACATTAGACATCTTTGTGCAAGATTGAAATACTGTTTCTTGTTGCTATAATCATTGGTAGACACAAATTCTTAACTCTGAGCAAGGTTATACATAAAAACTGTCTGAAACAAAGTAAAACGAAAGTGTAGAATGGCCTTAGTAGGGTAACTCGTATCGCAATCAAAACTTTGAAACTTTGGTAATGTACCATTACCTTTGTGAGTATAAGAGAACAAGTCTCTGTCACCTCTGCTCACTTTATCTTTGCCTCCCTGCTTCACTCTCATCCACTTCGTACTAACTTAGACCCCGCTTACCCACCTCATCAGCTGCTCCACCATTGATGACTGAATCTAGAGTAGGCCTATGTCGTGAATATGAGCAGATTGAAATATTCCTTTTTAATACATCTGCATTATTGAGAACCCTGTCACTTGTAATTTACATGCTGCGACTCATCAGTTACATACAGTATCTGCACTGGGGGGTCAGAACAAAAGGCCACCCTGGACGGTGAGCTATACCACCCATATCAGACTGACTGCACCAAAATGTGCACAAATCTGGCACAAAATTCACAACACAGACTGCAATAGCTTGGATTGTGAGGCACACAAAAATAAATATTGCAACTGTGGATATTATTAGATATGTCATTATGACCACTGGCAGAGTTGTAAAGTAACTAAGTGCAAATACTTTGTTACTGTACTTAAGTAGAATTTTTGGGTATCTGTACTTTACTTGAGTAATTATTTTTCAGCCTACTTTTTACTTCTACTTCTTACATTTTCAGACAATTATCTACTTTCTACTTCTTACATAAAAAAAAGGCAAGAAGTAAAAAGTCGTTACTTTTATTTAATTTTTGCTTGTTTTCATTCCAGCTTGTTAAGAAAATACTATCTATATCAATTGTGCCTCCTATATTGAGTGAATTTAGTTGTGGTTGAATGAGAAGTATAAATATATAAAATTATGATACCGTAATCATTAAAATAAAAGGACTGTATATAAGAAGTATTGTATTTCATGAATTATATTATTGCATTTGGCCACAGCCTCAAATAGATTTTCACTTTTGGGAAAAGGTTTGGGCAGCCTTGATATATGTATATAAACTGAAACAACTAGACTAGTGCATCCTAAATTTAACATAAATGAATCATTTTAATACAATATAGTATAATATCTGTGGAGGTCACCTCCTAATAAATGTCATTATAGAAAATCTAACTGCTCATTTTAAATCAATACTTTTACTTTTAATACTTAAGTACAAAAAATATCAGATACTTTAAGATTTTTACTCAAGTAATATTCCTAAAGGAGACTTTAACTTTTACTAAAGTAATTATTTGGTAAGATACTTGTACTTTTACTCAAGTATCACTTTGTGGTACTTTATACAACACTGACCACTGGCAACTAACTTTATCTTTAGAAAAACTTGCCCCCACTGCAGAGCATTTTTCCAAACCCAGTATTTCCACTCTAATAAGAACAACACGCTCACATCGGGATATCAGACGGACATGCAAAAACTGCTTGGAAATGACTCAAAGAACACCATAAATGAGTCTAAGTGGTTCACCTTGTCCCAGACGTACTTAGGGGGGAAAAAAATAAAAAATTGATGAGGTCTGAAGGCATCTGAAGAAAACAATACACAGGAAGAGCACCCACAAACAACAGGACATGCTTGTGTCCCTTTCCCTCTCCTCTTACCCTTCAGACGGTCACGGCACACGGCCAAATCTAATTCAAAACGTTCTCCTCTTCAGAATCACCTGACGTGACTCCTGCATTGAGAAATGCAGGAGTCACTCAGGCTGAGGGGCCAAATGGAAATTCAATCTGACCTTTTCTTTGTTCCATTGCCTACAGAATCATTTTTTCTCCTATTCTCACCAATCTGGATTGTTTTGAATTAAATTAGATGATAATGGGTTTTGAATTCAACTGGTTAAATTTTGGAGTCATTCTCACCAAAAAAAAAGTGTCCAGCTCACAGATGTTTATTTTGAATGAAAATTCTGGTTATGAAGTTTTCATATTGCCAGAATAAAAGTTATATTTTGGACACAAATAGAAAAAAAAGAAAAAAATCTGCTCATTTTTTCCAGATGATTCACATTCATTTGTGGTTATATGACCTTTCCTGTCATTCCATTGCACCAAAGTTTAACTTCCACAGACAAAACAAAGGACTGACATTTGCAAACCTCATCCCGGCCCCTTAGAGACATCATCAGTAAGGAATTCTTAAAATAATGCAATATTTTTATTATCTTTCAAACGCAGGAATGAAGAATAAAAATACAATTTTAATCTTTTTTGTTCATCACATACCTGCTTGTCAACTTAAATGTATTGTTTTTCATTTTTCCAATTGTGGAACTACTTTTGTTTGGCATTCTGAGCAGGCAAGCTGTCAAAGCCCATCTGAATTTGCAGTCTTTCCAGCTCCAATGAAATTTGACACAAATACTGTCATTTTACATAGATTTTAAGCAAATAAAATGACAGTCTCCCCATTCAAAATAGCTGCACTAACCTAAATTTGCATCTCTACTGACACGAGTCATCTTCATGTAGTAAAATAACAAATCAACCAAAATGTAACAAATTTCAAGCTGAATATCTGACACATGGAATTTTATTTATGGTCATTTTAAAGCACTGATAAACTGCAAAAAGACAAACATAATCCAACACGGGGCTGAAAAAATGCTTTATTAGGCACATATGCTTTAGTGAATCAATGTTTGATAACAGAGCCAGATAACAGAAGGCACCTGAGATTCTGTCTTCCTACCAAAATGTAACTAATCAAGTTTGAAAGAAAAGTGAGAACATCGCTTCTGGAGATTAATCATGTTTGAGTTTCTTATCTTAGTCATGGTAAATCAAAGTTTATTTTAACGTGGATTGCTTTCATTTCATATGTTAAAATATTGCCAGTAAGATGGACTGAGCTCAGTGTTTGTGAAAAATTATCTTCACAAAAAAAAAAAAATAATAATCCTTCCTGTAGCTCATTTGGATTATTCACTAATTAAAAGAACACAAAGTATTTGATTTAACTTTTGCTTAGACCCGGAAAGTTTTAGCTCAGCAAATCTTTGCTAACATGGTTCATTGGACCACTTAATGAGAAGTTTTTTTAGTTTTTACAACATGAATAAACTGATTGGAAACAACTAATATGATCATGATTCTGTATAGTTCAGAATGAAATCACTTTTTAATTAACCTCAAGACTTTAAATGTTCCAAAGAAACTGGGGAACAAAAAGAGAACACTTGTAAAGGCTTTCATCAGAATTTTGGTACCGTTTATACGTTTTTTTTAATTTCCCTTAAATCTTGTAAATGACGTACATAACCTGCATCATTAACAAGATGCACAAATTATCTTGTGTACTAAAATGACAAATTTGAATATTAAACAAAATTTGTTCCGCATAGTGCGAGAATTAAAAATCAGAAATAACAGAGCTTAAATACAAAAGCAAAGCTTCTTTTGAAGCCAAACTTAGAGAAAAAGGTTTTTTGATTTGCTTTTTTTTTGGCATTTTTATATTTCTGAGCACGCACAAGCATCAGTGTACTTGTTGCTGCCAGAGAATGTTTCAGTTTGTATTAGTCCAAATTTAAATTCTGCAAACAAACCATTATGCATCTTTCGTCTGTGTTTTCTACCTTTTATGCAATGAGCCATTGTAAACATTTCCTTTAGTGGTTCTGTGGTTTCCCACTTTCCCTTTGCTGATTAACGCATTCTTCTGGCCTTTTGGGAACCAACTGTTTATTGATGGATGGCAGTCGCCCTGAAACTGTTTTTGCAAACCGTAATCCAATTCAAGCAATTTAGCAGAAAATTTGATTCCCAAAACAAAAAAGGCTGTGACAAAACATGAAACTGATACACAATATTGCAAAGAAAGCTGGGGCTACTGTTTGTAACTGGAAAAACCTCCACAAATAATAATTAGAACTCACTTTTATATTTCTTCATCGAATCTATTTCTTTTCTTCGAAACATTTTGAAATATTTTTACAAATATTTTATTTAGTTAGGACACCTCACTTTGTCTAACATGAGGAAAATAAACCTGGAAAACAACATATAACATTGTTTACCGTGATTGCAGATGGACTGACTTGACTTTTAAAGCCTGCTTTTCATTCAACATATCTGACCTACAATTATAGATTCATTTTATTAATAGGTGCATGGCAAGAGGAGTGGGTAAAAGTGGCCAGATGTTGAGGGGGTTTTCTTTTTAAGTTAAAGGTCACTCTCTCCATAGAGGGCAGTGGAGAAGGCGGTGTAGTCCAGGGCTCCTGGTGGTGCTCCGGGGCCTTTGTAAGGAGGCATCCTCATGATGCAATACTCTGCTTGTTCAGGAGGAAGTTCTCTCCTAAGCTCATCCACAAGTATGTAGGGCTGTGGTAACAAAAAAACAAATAAACCAGTTAAGAATAATAATACCCATATTTATGAACAAATGGAAAAAGAGACTTAACATTGTGCAGGAAGGAGGGGATAGACTCGGGCTCAAAATATCTGCTCATGTGCCAGCGAACCACAGCAGCTCAAACAGATTTACCTTATCAGCTGCCAAGATCCGGAAGGATGCCACAACCTGCTCAGCGGTGTCCGTATCAGCGGTCTCTCTCGTCATAAAGTCAATAAAAGACTGGAAGGAAACGATTCCAGTCGCGTTCGGGTCCACCAGCATCATTATACGGGCAAATTCCACTTCTCCCTGAGACGAGCGTGAGCGGAGAGTTAGAACAGACCCAAAAATAAACGTGGTCCTTCAATTTGAAATATTGTACCAAGTCGTAACCCATCGAGATGAGGCAAGCTCTGAAGTCATCGGTTTCCATTGCTCCGTTTTTCTTCTGTAACCAGAACAATCACATTTTAGGTTTAACAGGATGTGTTTAAATTCATTTTCCCTTAGTGACAAACTAAACTGTTTGAATTTAGAATCTACAGATATCTACATGTAGCATTTTATTTTGCTTATTAAATTTAACATTTACTGTAAATGTGCAGCAATATTACATGTTTGATAAGATAAAGAGGTACACTTTCTACTGAAAGGCATTTGATTTATTTTCCTTAAGAGAAAATGTGTAAAAATTCATACCAAATCAACAAAAAAAAAAAGCTTTTGCAGTTTCGTACTTGCACACAGACAAAATCTGTAACATGCTTGATTTTGGATGAGCTTTAAAATGTATCTGATGTATTATCCAGTCTGTTACATCAGCACAGTGAGGCAGAGGCACTCTGACAAATGTAGCTTGAATAATAACAGCATTCACTGTTGCAGTGTCTGTGAAATGCACACTAAATATGCAGAAAATCTTCACCTGCCTGAGTGCTCTAAGGCACAATATCAGCCGGTGTTTAAAATCAATCGCCTGCAATGATTTGTGATGTTTATGTGCAAAGTGTTGACTCTTTATCCCTTTGTCAGAACTGCTCTTGGAGCTGGTTGAGATTTAGAACACACAAAAATAACCCTGGAGAAAACTCCTGGGTGGTGCTACAGGAATATCTCCTAATTAACACTGGAGTAACCCATTTCCTGCTGCTGAACTGTTAACACGGCTTCCGATCAGCTTATCAGAACAAAAAAAAAAAAAAAAACGAGGGACCCCCTGGAGTGTGAACGTGTGTGTTAGGCTGTACCCTGTCAAAGTGATTGAAAGAAGATCTGAACTCGTTCATCTGTTGTTGGCTGATGCCCTTGGCGTCCCGAGTCAGGATCTGGGTCTCGATCTCATTAATGGTTCGGGCGACGGTTGTGAGGAGCAGCTCCCATCCGACACGAATGTGCTGTTGGTGTGGTGCAAGATCACACACATTAACACACACAAGACAAATCTGAGCATCTAAGATACAAACAAATGTTTGTTCACATATAAAAATTTAATATGCCCTGAAAAATACATGTTGCATAAAACCCCCCTGTCAACTCTGTGCACACACGTAATCAATTCACTGTCTTGTACCTCCATGGTGTAATTGGTGTGTTTGTTGTCAAAAACAAGCGATTCCTGGATTAGCTGGTGGTCTCCTTCCAACTTGTCTATGTTGGGCTTGTAAGCAACAATGACATGCTCAATTTGTTTCAGCTGGGTCATCTGGTCTTCCAGTGCGCCTCCAATCTCCAGGGAGCAGCGCCCAATTTCCTGTCAAGATAAAGCCGGCAACAGGGTCAACTTCATTTTAGGACCAATTTCCATCTTGGCACGCCAGTTTGGAGATCTCATGCTTATTTGTGTGGAGCAATATTCTTGCACGCAACAGAAAATTCTGAATTAAAACACAACTCATAGGTGTATATATTTCTTAGTCGATTTTCTTGGCAATTATTTCCTCTCATATCCAAATTGCAGTTGAAAATAATTCAAATGTTTAAATGTTAAAACTTTGAAATCTCTGCAAATCAAACCTCCATCCTGGCCTGAATCCAGGGTCCAATGAGATTAGCCTGGGCAGCAAACTGCCGTCTCAACCTTTCATTGGCGTGTTGGCGGGCCATCTCCTCCTGGAGGGCACCATCTCTTTGAGGAACCAGCTTCTTCACCTGCGAAACACAGAAGAAAATAGCCATTATCAGAGACTCAGAAGTTGTGGAAAAGACCTCAAGATGGTTGTGGATTGTGATAGGCAGTGGGTTGAGACTTTTTGGACACAAGTTGGGAATTGATCACTTGGGTGGAGGTCTGATGTTAAAAGACCTGAAACCCCCTATCATGCCAGGTACTGTTTGTAATTTGTTCAAGTGCATCAATAGATGTACGTAACAACAAAGAATGGTTACAGGGTATCACTGAACACTGATTTTAATTAAAAACATGGTGCTGGCGTCCATTCACTGGCTCCCTGTTTGTTTTAGAATTGATTTTAATGTTTTATTGATGACCCATAAGGCCCTGCATAGACAATCTTCTGTAGATCTGTCTTACCTCCTGCAGCTATGTGCCCTCCAGAATCTTTAGACCTAATAGTCATTTGCTTTCAGTTGCCCTGATGTCCAAGCTGGTCCACAAAGATAATTGGGCCTTTTAAGTTATAGTTCTTAAATTGAAAAGCCAGATTTTTATATTTGACAGGGATCAATTCTTGGAGCTTTTAAGTCACATCATAAAACATCTGTACTCAATGGCTTTCAAGCATGAGAATTGACCTTTTAGTTTCATTTAATGGTTTTATATTGTGTTGCCATGTTTTGGTTTTTGAATTTTTGCAGTTTGTTGCTTTTATGTGCAGCACGGTTGCCCTTAAATGTGCTCTTACATGTAAAATAGTGATTTATATGACTTGATTTAATATTTAAAATATAAACATTTACATATTTTAGTGGGTGTCAAAAGCTTTAGTTGAAACTTCTGTCAAAATACACTAAAAATACAAACAGCTTCCTGTGATCGTCCCTTCATAATTAGCACCTTTGAGCCAGGGTTACTAAAACTAATTATCTAATCGAGATGCAAAAGTATGTTTATGTCAGGTAATTAATGCTAAAATAAAATCCAACTGAAAATACAGTGAATAGTACACATATATAATTACTTTAATTTAATAACTTTATAAATGTCTTTTATTTAAGAGCAAAATTCACAAGTACCAGCAGAACTCTGAACTCATTTTCTAATCTTTGTCTATTATGCAAAAAATAATTTCGTATACTAAAAAAAATGTGGTAAAACCTGTTTACATTTATTGCCTGCAACCTTATTATGTGACCGCTATGTTATTATGCAGAAAGCTGCATAATTTAAGTTGTGAATTCTGTAAATTTTTCTCAATGGGTGCAGTTAGACGGAAAATATGGTGATGAGTTAACCTTGTGTTTGACCCACATGTGAAAAATCTTAAACAGTCTCTATAATGAGGCTCACCTGTTTTTTCACAGCTGCTGGACACAAGTCAAAATGTCTGTACTGCCATGTTAAATTTTAAAAAGAGAGACGGAGTCAAAATGTGGGATATTACTTCATCCTGTGAGCCAGGAGATAAAATGCTGTGCAGGCTTATTTACAGTAGGAAAACACCTGATTACTGTATTTTGAATAGGAAACAAACTGATTGCTTCTTTGTAAAGACAACGTGTGCCTGTGAGAGTTACAAAAGATACCTTCTCCCACTTGTTGAGAAGCCCCTCTATTGTTATGGTGCTGTAGGGATTGATCATGTTGGGCTTAATCCCATAGCTCTGGGAGATTTTCTGCACCTCATTGTGGATTCCCAAAATGGCCTGCCTCTCTGCATCTGCCTCAGGCAGAGTGGCTTTAAACTGCTCGTGTGCAGCAATTAGACTCTGAAAAAGGAAGAAAAGTACTGTAGTTAGTTTCGCTGGGATTTTATCAACAGTAATACTAAGAACTCTTCCTCTCATCTCACTTTTCAGAGAGTACTTTAGGGTTACCTGGACCTCCTCAATGGTATGAACGATAAACATGTCCTGCAGGTCCTCCATGGCTCCTTCCATCCAGTTGTTGAAAGGAGCGGATCGTTTGGCAAACTCCAGAAACAACTGATCAATGGTCTCCAGCAATTTTTCTGTACGCTGCAAAAAATATATTTAACAAAAAGAATTACACAAGTGACATATAGCTTAATTTTCTCTAAGACTTGTAAGTGTATACATTCCTCAACCTGCTTTGCTGAAAAACAAGGGACATACCGTCTTTGCCATATAATTCCCCCACCCTATAAACATTTGCTTGGTTGTTATTGACAAAGTCCTTCCTCAGGCATGAAAGGGATGTGAAGCAGGGTTTGGACAAAAACTCCCACTACTGTCATTCAGACTTAGCCCTTGGCACTTTTCCCAGGTCTTCACACATTTGGAATGACCAGCTTGGATCAGAGGAAGGGACTAGTGGGCTTTGAGCCAGTCACTCCTTGAACTGAAACATTTCTACGTCCCTCCACACATCTAAACTCAGAGCAGGATTTGTCAGAAGGAAACAGCGCTCTTCATTCTTTGGGTCATTTAAATCTAAAATAGGTTTACAGTTAAAGCTGGAGATGCAATATTTGTTTCCTGAAACATTAGCACCCTCTTGTGACTTCAGAAATTAAAAACCCTGCTTCTCTAGTGAGATTTGAAATGTCCTTGTGATAAGTGCATCTCACCTCTAGTGACTCTCTTCTCTTTTGAGTTAGAGTTCCCAGCTTGTCCCACAAGTCACAGATGCTCTGACAGCGCTGGTTCACTGAAGCAACATCATGGTAATCCAGCTCACTAAGACAAAATATTAAAACTAGAATCAAGATTTTATAACCTTCAAACCAAGTATGAAGCAGCAAGCTGTTAATTTTTCCACTGAACCCAATACCTTGACTTGCAGGAGATTTAAGTTCCATTTCTTTAAATGTACATAACTGCTTCATAGAAGAAAAAAGTTAAACCACTCAAATTACAGACTTCACACAAAACTGTCAGTCAAGATTTTTATTGATTAGCAATTTTAAAGCCAAAAGAGTAAACTGCAAAAGCTGCCTTTACTCTGTTGCTTCATGTCATCTGAAAATTCTCATGGAAAACATTGAGCCTTCTACATCTGCATAGTGGAAACTTGAAACTGAGGGGGGCCATTAGCACTGGTAATGCGATAGCGATCATAACCAAAATCAGTCGTATGGTCCCCGCCGACCTCGTAGTCCGTCTGGGTATGGGACACTGTACCATGAGGAAGCTGTCCAGTTAAAAAGTAGTAGAACAAGTTTGGGTAAGCTGGCCTCATGTACGCAGACTGCGGCATCATGCCACCCGTTGAGAGGAAAGGACGGTTCAGCTCAGCAGCATAATAAGGGTAAGTTGGAACAAAGCCATTATCTTCAGTTTCCCTTTCCAGATTCCCCTGCTCATACAGAGATGCATAGTTATGCAGTTGACCACCTTGAAACATAGGATCTGGGTACGTGAGGGGTGGAAAGCCACTGGTCAGAGTCTCAGTTTCATCATGTCCCTCCACCTGGTCAAATGGAAGCTGAAAGTTGGGAAACCAACCCTCTGCAGGTTCTTTACTCAACTCAGGACTGGACTGATGGACTTCAGGATTGTATGGTCGGCCCAGAGACACTGCAGGACCTTGTGAATTGAGGGGAGAAGATGAAATCTCTTTGGGTTGAGAGCCAAGCCATGGTCCAGGAGCTTCTTGGGTGGAGGGAGGGACAGGAAGAGTTTCAAGAGGATCAGCCACCGACCAGACAGCAGGCCCTTCTGGAGTGGAAGGAGGAGAAGAAATCTTTTTTGGTGGATAGCCAAGCCATGAAACAGGAGCTTCTTGGGTGGATGGAGGAACAGGAAGTGAATCATCTGATTTGGGAGGAGAAGCAGTCACCCTTTTGGGTGATTCAGTAAACCAAGGGATTACCACCTTATGTGCCTCAGAAGGTCTGGACTTTCTGGAAGGATAATAACTTTTGGAAGGCAGAGTCATCCATGAGACAGGAGGCAACTGCTGATCAATAAGGGGAGCGTCAACTTCTGAGACAGCAGGACCTTCTGGAGTGGAAGGAGGAGGAAGTGTTGCAGGCGGCGTCGTTACAGACAATCCAGCAGGGCTTTGAGAGTTGGAGGGTTGCATAGGGAAGAGTTTTTGCTTGGGCCTAGCGGTCACCCATGACACAGTAGCTCTAGGCTGAACGCCTCGAGATTCAACTCGTTGCAGACCAGGTTTTACTTCCACATCACTGCTACCAGGATTATGCTGGCTCCAACCTATTCAAAAAACAAAAAAAATAGACAGTTTAGACCAAAAAAAAAAAAAAAAAAAAAAAAAAAAAAAAAAACGACATTTGGAGAAAAACTGCAGCTTTACCTCTTTTAGAAGGAAAAGAGTAGACGTTCAAGCTTAACACAGCAATCAGGAAAAACTGGCTACAAAAGAAAAAAACACAAGTGTGACAATCTTGACATACAGTCATAAATGGGGAAACAATGAATGTGAAAGTATTTTAAACATACCTTGCAAGAATCCAAGAAGCCATTTTTCTTGTCAGCTGAACCATGTTCTTTCCTTCTCCAGAGGATAATTATATATGAAACAGGAACTGCTCAATGGCCAACCCCAGACTGAGACGTTAACAACACACAGGTGTCTGCCATTGACTGCTGATTGAAAATGTGAGTATGATGGGAAACCAGCCTACTCAGCCTTCTGCTTTAAATACCTTTAGACGAAACTCAATGAAGGAATATGATCTAAGAATATGTTTAAAAATATATAATTCAGAAAAAAGCTAACAATATTTAGATGACTAAATCAGAATAAAATTTAAGTCACATTTTAAACTAGTTTATTTTATTTAAAATATTTTCTCATCTGCAAATCTCCACTGCTCAGCTTTCTCAGTGTGAACATTGTGCACATTTCTTGAATTTTTTACACATAATTTAGTAAGTTATATTAGAGCCTATAGCCACAACACAGTTAAAATGATTTTTAGAGGACAGAAACAGAAAACAAGAACGCGTCGGCTGATTTTGCCATTATCTTTCCCCTTTTGAGTCTCCATGACAAATGATCGCATCTGCTGCAGAGAGTACGTACTTTAACTCCTGTGCAATGGCAGCAATCTGCTCCACTCTGTCCTGGTGGGCTGCCAAATCACTCTCAAAGGCCTCGTGTTTTCGAAGCAACGCTCTGATTTCTGTCAAGGTGGCTGTTTCATAGTCCTTCTGGGAGAGGATCAGTTCTTTACCTGAAGACCACAAAGAAGGCCAGATCAAATTAGTTGTTAAACCACTGGCCTTGTTTAGTCATTGCAGATTTAGAGTATGCCCTGTTGCAAACCGTGACCAGTTGATTGTAATGAGCAGACTTTAAAACCTTCAATTACGTCTCATTAGAAACAAGCTTAAATAAACTGAGATACAGGCTGAGAGGAAGATGAACGAAGATAAGCAAAGACCTCATAAATCAAAAAGAACAGATAAACATTCAGACCTATAGACATAACACTGGATACAGGGCAGCAAAAAAAAAAAAAAAGAATGCAATTGAAAAAAGTTTAAAGTAAAAGTAGAACTAACCGCTGGCCCAGTTCTCATGGTTGGTGGCTTTCTGGCGGAACTTTTCTGCCAAGTGGTCCAGCCTCTCCAGCCTGCGGATCTCTGTGAGGAGCCACTCCTCGAAGCCTTTTTCTGCCTGGTCCAGACCCTGCCAGGCACTGGCTATGTCCTGGGAACACAATGAAAGTAAAAGTTTGTTCTCAGAAAATGTTATGGTATTTATATAAGAAGGATGATCTGAAAATAATTATTACACCCGGAATGAAGAGGATAGCCTGTATTTATCTGTTTCTGCTACCTGGTGGGGACGATTTTAAAGTCCATGACCCACCATGTTTTCATATCCATAGATCCAGCAAAATGTGTTAGGTAAATAAAAAAAATTCCAGGTA
>JAUBOC010000089.1:14712019-14722096 GCA_032275365.1 Anablepsoides cearensis
AGACAGCCTTCATATTCTACAACAGTAATTACCCATCAAGGGCACTTGGGACTGTTACGGTGGGAGTTGGACTTTAACCATTTCCCCGGTACACATAGCCTGGTGAGGACCCACTGTTCCGGTCCACATTGGGGAAATACCATTGGTGGGTCCGGGCTTCTATTTAGGACTAACATGTGAATTGAGTTTAGGTTAAGTTTTGGGTCGGGTATGTACCTGTGAAGTTAGGTTTACATTAAGAGGTCAGGGTTAGGCTGTAGAAATGACCAGAAAATGAATGGAAGTCAAAGCAAAGTCCCCATGAGGACAGAAGAACAAACATGTGTGATGGTGTGTGCTGTGATGGTGGCGCATCTGGTTTTGTTCTCAAAGTGGTTCACATAAAATAAGAGTTTTTTTCTTTTTTTTTTACTAATAAATAAATGCAGGATAAAACAAAAAAAAAAAAAGACTGAGCTCACAGAAACCAACTTTCCCTCTGAGGGCATGAAAGCAGGCCGATTGCTGATGCGCAGCTTGGTCTGCAGGGTGTTGAAGTTAATCTCCAGCTGGCACTTCTCCTGCACTTTAGGGGGTTTGTGCTTCCGTCTGTAGTCTCTGAAGTCCTCCAGCTTCCGCTGCATCTCTGCCATGGTCTTCTCTGGGGTCCGGTTCTCCAGCCAGGGAGTGGTGCGGCGGATCCACTCCAGCAGCTGGAAAAGACAACGAGAATGTGAGAATAAGTTCAGAGGGAAGAAAACTCTGTGTTAGGACAGAGTGCTATGAATTAATGATGATTCCCAACTCATATCAGTGATGAGATACACTTGACAGCAAAAAGTGAACCTAACCTTATGTTTGTACTTTTATTTTGAGCTCTTGTGGACTATCTATAAACTATTAAAATCTCTCAATCCAAAAAGGTCATCAATATTTTTCAAAGCAGCCTTACCTCACTGGCCAGTCTCTCATACTCCTCCATCAGTTTCTCGTTCTCTTGGTTTACCCCAAGAACCTTGCATATCCTGTTGGCAGCTGTCTCTGCCTGAGTCCACAAGGGAGGAGAATAATATATTTAAATCAGCAGAATAAGGCGGCAGGACATGCCCTCATTGATCTTTCATTATTAATACATCAAAAACTATTTTCCTCACAGCACATTTACTGATTGGGAAGGCAGGGCATGTCCAAATCAAACTGACAACAGATTTCTGCAGCCGCCCGGGTTCTCAGAAAGCATTTGTATAAAAAGATCATCCTAAATGAGAATAAGTCAGCCCTCTGTACCTGCTCAGCTCCAGCAAAAGCATGGTAAAAGCATGACACGTAGGTCATGATGGCTCGCTCATCAGGCTTTGGGGTGTTGATGATATCTGTGGAGGGGAAGAGGAAATTAACCCACCAGAAAAAGAGAAACAACTGGAAACTACAACAAATTACAGCAAAAATGCAGTGTGAATACAAAAAAAAAGCTGAAATCAGCTGGAAAAAGATCAAATTAGCAGAGAGAAACAGAAGGGCACATTTGCTGAATTAAGCAGAAAATAGCTACAATTAACAGAAAAAGGTGAAATTAGCTAAAACAAATGCTCAAATTAGAAAAACAGTTAAATAGTAACCATAAAACAAAAACAGCTGAAATTAGAAGAAAACAGCTTAAATGAGCATGTAAAGCGTAAACTAGCTGAAGGAAGCTGAAATTAGCACAAACAAGCCGTAAAACCCAGAATAACAGGTGAAATGAGCAGTAAATTAATTTGAAGGATGTTGAAGGAAACTATTCATTTTCAATGAAAAAAGGGAAATGGAAAAGCTAAATATTTCAAAAAGTAAATATTGCACAAATATAAAAAGTCCTAGCAGGAATGTCCTGGATGAGCTGAATGTTGTGATACATGAATTGTTGTGGAAACATGTGCAGAAGAAAAAATGGATCTCAATAGTGCAAATGTTTTATAAGCATTACCAAAATTATAGCATCAGTTCCACACCACCATATAGTAAACTACAAAATGTGATTATACATTAACATTATTATTTGATCTAAAAAACAAAGAATTGATCAAACAACTTCCTATTGAGACTTTCTGATCCAAGAACATTACCTTCAGCATCCAACATTTTAGGAATGTCCAGGTGTTTTTCGGCTATGTCAAAAGCCAGGTTCAGGTTCCCCAGTGGATCATCCTAAAAATAGAAAGAAATTTCTACACGGTTACACACAAGTCTAAGTGTTGAAATGTCACCGCACTGCTCGTCATGCATGTAGCACAGAGGGAAAGCTCCCTGGTTCAGACAAGAAAATCCTCTCATTCATGAATTTGAAATGACCTATATTGAAGTCATGTCATACTGCTTAAATTAGTGGCCGTGCGTAAAGACACACTATACTCGAGTAAACATTTCCCAGTTATACCATAAAGTGAGGGACTAAGCCAACATCTCAGACTGAACTGGTTGCTGCTAAGTGGACCATCAGGGAGAGAGAAGTGGAGTAAAAAGATCATGCCATCATGCTGTGACTATTGAAAGGTAGCAGGTGGTGTAAGGCCCATTACATGACAGGACCAGCTGCTCACAGATCCACTGCAGGACAGATAAATGGAGTGAGGGATGAGTGCTGAGATGGAGGGATAAATGGATGAATGGACAGAAGGACACCCTGAGCCTTTGTTTTTTTTTTGTTTTGTTTTTTTTGCCTCTGTGCATGTTTAGGCCTGGGCAGAGCTGTAACGGTGGGTTGTAGTGGGCTTAATGAACACGTTCACCTGGAGCCAGACTCAACAGCTGCCATGGATCACAATGCAACAGTCCGCTGGCAGCAGGAGGAAAAGTGAAAAGAGGAAACGTGACTGAGTGAGTGAATATGTCGCTGGACAGAGTTAAAAAAAAAAAAAAAAAAAAACGCAGGAAGCAAATTCTGACTGGGGAACAAAGCGTGACAGCAAGGACAAAACGGTGAACTTTATGTCATACTGTTAAGGAGAGTGTTTCTGTTTCCAACACAAATAAAAATCTCACTCTTGATTTCTGACTGTGTTCGCCTTTTTTTTTAACTAACAGCACGACCTGGGTAAAGTTAGTGTTGCTATTCGCGGTCAGGTATTTCAGGCTTTCCCAAGCACATGCTTCAATGTTTTTAGACCTTGAGAAATTTAATCTGAGGTACTTGACGCAACAGAAACTTTTTTTTTAATGATGCTTTAAGATGTTTCGTCATTTATCTGCAAAGTTTGCCCTCTTGTGAATGAAAGCTCAGAGGATCTTGGGCATCTATAATAGCTGAAATACTGCACCTAAAAATAAAATATATTCCATTTAGAGAATTTACACAAAAAGTAAGGAGATTTGTGTTTGGTAGATTATTTCTTTGTTGTAACAATGCTTTTTGTCAGGTGCCCGCTATACGATTTTTTGCCAAGAAGCATTGCTACAACAAAGAAATAATGTAACAAACACAAATTTATTTACTTTATACTCTGAGTTTCTATGCTAGACTGCATAAACAAAGTCTTGTGGAGGTGTTAGGCCACATAGCCTCATCAGTATGTGAAAACAGCTGAAATGGTAAAAAGAAACTAGAAACAAAGAGCCTTATTTTCATGCTCATTTAGAATTGAGCATTAAGTAAATGGCTTTAGTTAAAGATAATGAACCATAAGTTAAAGGCACTTAGAACAAACACATTCCCATGCAAGTGTGAGACATCACTAATTTAAGGTACCATTATGACCATTAGCTAAATAATGTGAATAAATTATATTCATTGAGTTGAGTGCAATCATACAGCACACTTAAACAATACATACTAAACAACAAACATAAAATAGTCCCACTAATTACACAGTCAAACAGGCAGGTGAGTTATGAGTTATTTTTGGAGGAACAAAAAACTTCAGTTTTAAATGGGAAATTTTGTGTGTGGGGGGGGGGGGGGTTTAAAACTCGCAAATGAATGCAAGAAAATTCGTATTCTTTTCTTTGCTTCCATTGGTTTTATTAGGTCACACTGTCCCGAGCGTGTATATTTTGAGGTAGGTGTGATTGTTAGTGGTTCTGGGGCTGAAACACGGCATCCTGATTACAGGTGAAACCACACAAAACCTTGTTGAGCTTGGAGAAGTCGAGGAGGTCGGGTCTGTGTCTGTGAATCAGGGCGCAGAAGGCCAGGCCATCCTTCCAGCTTCAGCAGCCAATGAGCAGAGAGAATCAACACGTCACATCAAAGAGGTGAGATTTCTAGAGTCCACTTTCCAGCAGCATTTATCCCATTCTCAAATCTTGATATTTGAGCTGTTTGAAGTCAACTTCATACTGAACTTATAGTGCTAATGAAAAGTTAAAAAGATGAACTGAAGGAACAAACACTATATTATTGAAGCCCGCTGGTTAGAGGTCAATACCTAGAACTCACCTGACATGGAAGTTTTGGACGTTAACATTCCTGTAGGGGGCAGTCTTTCTCTGACACCACAGAAGAAGACCTTCCTTAGCAGATGTTTCTGTTGAGACAGGAATTCACACAAATCTAAATAGAGTTTTTTAGTGTGTATGTAATAAAAAGCAACCTAAAAATATTTATTTTTGTTTAAGTAATCAGATAATTTGTCTTTGAAAGCCTAAATTTGTTATTTTTATTTATTTATTTTAGGATTCAAGCCAATGAGGTTTTTTTTAGACAGATACAAATACTAATGTCAGAAATCAACAGGACCAGTAGCAAACATTTACAGCTAATACATTTGCAGTAAATATGCAAATTTAGATATGAATAACTAAGCTGGAATGCATTTGTCTGACAATTTCTTATTTGAAAAAAAAGCAAAACTCTCAACATAATTACCTTAAATTAAAAAAAAAAACTTTGTTTGTGGTAATTATGTTTCAGCTCAGTGTTCCTGAGCTACGACTTGTGTCTCTATCAGATTGCACAGTGAACAGGATATTGCTCAGGACCTCAGAGTGATAACACAGGAGACCATATCAGAGCCAGATCAGTTTTTATGATCATAAATCAATTAAAACAAAAACAATAGATTATTTGAAACATATTAAATATAAGACCTTATATTCAGGTTAGTAGTTGATCCTTAAATGTGTCTAAATGTTCAAAAATTACACAGACTGAGTAGCTCACCTTCCACAGATATGTCCTGAATGGCAAAGCGGAGGATGATGGTCCAAATCATTCCAAGGGTCATCTTTACATTCCCGTCCACTATCTCTGAAAAACAAAACAAATAAAGTGTAAAAAACAAATAATAGGATTCAAACTTTACAAATGTCCAGCATCAGTGTGATTCTTTTAGTGACACGTGTACAGGAAGTGTTCAGATACCTTCAGCTCCAATGGAGACCAGCTTCACTCCTTTACTCGTGATGAATTCCAGCGCTTTGTTGACATTAGCGATCTTATGAAACCGCATTTTTCCTCTGTCAGGCTTAGGTAACCTCTCTCCTATAAACACAGCAAGGTGACAGAAGTGGGGCAGTTAATGTGACAAAAGGAAAAAAAAAAGAAAAGTGAAACACTGAAATGTGAAAAAGACTGTTGAAGAATAATAATAAGAATTTGGTTCTCGAACCTGAAATGACTTCCAAGAGCAGCATAAGCTTTAATCCATTCCTGAAGTCTTCCTCGATGTTCTCGATTTGAGTGCCAGCCTTCCTCAGGTGAGAGTTGCACCAAGCTGTGAAGGTCTAAAACAAAGACATTCTCACATCAGTTTCATCAAATAGAGAACAAAAGCAGAAAATAAAAAGATTGTTTGTGCGTTCAAGCCCAGTCATCGATTCAAATCAAATAACATGTACTGTCTTTGTTTCATCTTAATCCTGTGATCATACTCAACAGTATAATTGTACCTATAGCTTCACACCTTTAGTCATCAGAATACAAAAAGAAAAAGAAATTTCACAAAACCTGTCTCTACCTTTAATGTTATACATGCAAATATCCTTTGTAGCATGATGTACTGTATGTCAGTAAAACTACTCAGATATTCATATTGCTGAATATTTCAGTAGAATACATAATTTTGTCACATTACGTCCATTGACTAGTCCTTTTGCAAAAAAAAAAGTTTTTCTTCAATATATATATTGGAATTAAAACTTTGAAAGATCTTTGTAAAAAGGAGAATTGAAACTTTCTGACATAAACTTTTCCTAAACTTTAGATTTCAGGGTGTATCGTGTTAAACCTCTAATTTTGTGGAACACGGAATAAACCTTAAATTGGTAATATGTTGGGGGGTTTTTTTGTGCTCTTATTATGGTGACATTTAAACTAAAACTGTTAGTTGTTTGTAACCTGATTCCTGAGAGCATTGCAAGTTATTGGATGAACCTTTTTGTGCAAATATTTTCTAAACTGACTGATAAACATGGGTTGATTTTTACCCCAATTCGTTCACTGTAATGAGTTTTTTTTATATAAAAGTATCACCTTTCTGGCTGCTAATGCAACTAGTGGCAAAACCTTCCAGTGTATTTTATCCCTCTCCCAACCCGGTTAAGTCACCCCAAATATTGCTGTGGCTTTAGTTTAAAAAAAAATCTAACTAATGATTCCAAAAAAACTTTTGACATTGAAGAAAAATGAGATAAAGTTCCTTGATCCTTGGATCATTTAGCACTGAGGTGAATTGTTATTGGATATTTTTTTTCCAATTATACCACTCATATTATGCCTAGCATTTATAGAACTCAGGTTTATATTTTTAATACATTTCTGTCAAAGATCCTGAGTACCTTTCATGTTTGTTTTCTCAGTTTTTCTTTTTCACAAGATTTCACTAAATTGATCATTTAGCTCTAGCAGTCCTTCAATCAAAGTGACCCTAAAGATCTCCCAAGAGGAGCAGGCAGATCAAAGATGTTTTAGTCCTGAAAAGTCATGTACTAAGTTGTACATGATTTATTTTCCTTAGTGAGCATATTTTTACGACATTAACACTTTAGCCTAAAAAATATTGTGTAGTTTGTGCTCTAAGCACCATAAATCTAAATAAACTGAGTGAACTGACAGCTTAACAAGTCGTCTAAACAGGAATATATGCCAAAAGAATGTTAACCTCTGCTACCAGATTTATTCTTTAGTGTCACACAAGTATCCACTTTCATCTTTTCCTACAATAGCTCATAACCCAGCAATCAGAACAAATGTTCTCTATGTGGACTCCTGAAATACTGTAAATCAAGTTAAGGCGGGATCATTATCTTTCTCCTATTTTTACAAAGTCTCTCAATAGCCAGCAGTGGAGTTCAGAGTCCCGTACAGATGAAGGCCGGGAGCCGAGCAGAGCGCATTCCAGCTGATATAAGGCGTTAAATTTAGACCGCTCTGTTGTGGCTCACGATAAGAGGCAGAAAGGAAAAACCGTAGAAACGTCTCAACATTGTCAACATGAGGGAAAATGTCACATGGGTGGCGGCACGAATGTTCCTCTTGCATCACTTTCTCTCACTATTTTGCCACTTAGAACATGACGTGTTGATGTTCTCCAGCTGGGCGGGGAGAGAGCTCTAACAACGCTGTTCATCTGGGTCACGTTTTATTATTTATCAGGGCGCAAAGAACAAGATAGGAGCGTGGAAGCAGCTCATTTAAAAACGTTTGAAGGACGTGCCACCTGGAAGAATAAACCCATCATCTGGTGGTGTTAAAGATGTTAATGTGTCGCATGTAAAAAACACCAAAACATTTCAATAACTTCCAGTCATCAGCTTATTTGTGCTCAAATCAAGGAGCTGATCCTTTCGCCAACACATGACATTGAACATATTTACCCCCAAGCCTCTGATCATCCAGGGAAAGACGGTTGAACAAGTGCTTTAAATATTAAGGACAAAGATGGACACTTGTTTGATCTTCCAAACTCACTCCGATATGATCTACAAAAAATGCTCTTCAGTGCCGACATATTCTCAAAAGGTTAAAAAATTTTAATGTTTGCAAAAAGATTTTAATCATGGTTTACCGGTTACTTATAGAATCTATTTTCACCTTCAATATCACGTCTTGGTGCTACCTATTTACTGGTAAACAGAAAACAAAGCTGTCACATATAACAAATCAGGGTTTGTCAAAGACAAACTTCTGTAACCTTAAGACCAATATTATATATTCTATTCTATTCTATTCTATTCTATTCTATTCTATTCTATTCTATATTTTAAAAAAAAAGTATTAATATACATTCTAATAAATATTACTATTATTTTAAAACACTTGTAAGCTCAGATGAAAGTATGTTGCCTGTTGTTTATACCTGAGTTATTAGCAGAAAACATTTATTCAGTAAAGACTTCAACTGATATGTGTGCTCCTTTTCTGAATATTTTCTTTTTGTTGTTTTTGTGAAAATGAAATGTTTTATTCTTTTCATTTAAAAAAAGATAATTCAAAGTTTCATTTTATCTTTACAGCTTTCAGCTTTTTTGTAATTGGACTTTTATTTTCAGTAACCAAAAAAACAACTTTTGAACAGTTATATTGTTTGATTTTTTTTTTGCAACATATTTTGTCATTTAAAAAAAAAGAGGGAGAAAAATACATGAATTGCCACTAAATAAAAAGAACTTCAGCACTTCCTGCAACCTTGGCTTCTATAAGCACCCTCGCTCGTTCAAGCTTCCCCCTTGGGTGCCAGTGCAAAAACAGAATATTACAGGCTTTAAAGTGAAGGGCATCACATTCCACACTGAGTGAGTCCCCAGGGTGCATGTGACATTGTACTGATGTCCTCTTGTAAAAAAAAAAAAAAAAAAAAAAAAAAGGTTGCCTGCTGGTCCTCCAAATTGGACTCTCAGTCACAGTTGCAGAGCACAACTGCCCACTTTCCAGGCACCCCCTACACACACACACACACACACACACACACACAGAGACCGCCCTGTCCCACGCCACTGCCTGGTGACAATTAAAGCTAAAAATATTCATGAATCACATCCAGTGAGGACCAACCCTGCTACAGTGCTGGCTAATGCCTGTGTGGCCCCACTCAATCAGGGCACGTTAGGATGAAAAACAGTAAACTGGATGTTTAACATTGTGGGAAAAAAAGGCAAATCTACAAATTCACAAAAATGGAGCGAGTTCAATTGGAAGAACTTGGTTAGATTTTTTTTTACTAGGATATCACCCTCATATTTTCGGACTGCATTGAGATAAAACCTTTTTGGGTTTCTGTTCACCACACTTTATGTAAAGCTCTGTTTCACGAACAGGATTAGGCCTTTACTGCTTCATTTATGAATCTGCCAGAGTGAGGTAAGAGACTGGTGGAATAAACACACTAAAAACTGCTGGGTTGGTTTGACCAAATACTGGCTCAAAAAAGTTTGACCCAGCACTGGGTTGTTTTTAGTGTAATAACAACTAAAGAACAGGGTTAGGGTCACAGCTAAATAAGAGGGGAAATAAACCAAAATGAGAAGATTTCAGGAAGCAACCAGTTCTGCTCATTTTGCAGCAAACACTGTTCAGCTCTAGGTTAGAGCAGGAAGGGGTGGGGTGGAGGGGACCTCCTAGTTACCTTATGTTCTAAAAATACATATATTGTCATCCAAGTAGGGGCCATGGGGGGTTACAGAGGACACAGACCTGATGGCCTCCAGCAGTGCAAAGAGCTGCAAGTTTAAGGCCCAAGCCAACTTTTTAAAGCCCTAAAAAAACAAACAGAGTGGGAGGCTGAGGCTATATTGAGTTGAGCTGGTGCTGGTAAAGTATTCCTGCGTGGTTTCTATAAACAAAAGAATTCCGCGCCAAGGACACTGGATTAACCCCCCACTATTATGCCTCGTTGGTCCCCTTGGATAAAATTAGACGCAGCGTCCATTCTGATCCCAGGAGCGTCATCAAGTGTTAGCAGCATCTGTTGACAGCTCGCATTCCGCACGTATCAGTGGAGAGGCAGCGGTCTGCCGAGCCGCTGGAAGCCACAGCTATTGTTAGCCGGTACCTAACAACGCATCCGTCCGTCAAGCTGCCCTGCCAGGACCACGGGCTGCTCGCGTCAACAGCGCTGGACAAAGACCGCACCGGTAGTTTGGTTAGGCCGCCTTTCAGAGTAATACCACAGCTTAATGGAGAAT